>CM077217.1:26331625-26494125 GCA_039654625.1 Rhinogobio ventralis | reverse complement strand
ACCACCGAACGTGTTTTGCCTTATCTTGTTTTTATTACTCGATCAGCGGTTTAAAATCTCAAGTGGGCATCGCAGCTTCAGGGAATCCAAACGTTCATCATGTGTGGTCAATTTACAACATTGTGTAAGTACAGGCTGGAAACTAAATAATGCTTTTTAATGAGAGGAAAATTCCCTTTAAAAATGGATGACTGGAACACACATAAAATTATCATTTATAATAACTCAAAAGAGTGACAGTTAATATATCATACAAGATATAAACTTAATCCAAACAGAAACCCATCAAAGAATATGTTTTGAGAGCTGGTAAATGTTGGTAAGCTATACTGGTATATCAATAATCAGTATCTTAGTGACAAAAACTACAAACTATATTAAGGTTTCATGAGAATACTGTATATATATATTCCTGTTGCCTTTCTTAAAGTGACCCCTTCTGAAAGATAATTATTTGACAATATTACACATTGAATCAGTCATGAAAGTATACTCTCTTAAAGTACACTTAAGTGGCCTTTTATTTCATTAATATTATATTATCTGCAAGTATAGTTTTTTAAAATATGCTTTAAAGATTTTAAGATCACTACAAGTGCACATTCAATAGTTTTAAGCGCACTTCTTTTTCACAAGGGACAGTGGCATTTGAAATGTACCTTTTTTTATTTGAGGAAATAGTCTGGAAAATCAGTGTGAAAGTACAAAGCGCATCAAAACAAACTCTTGTATTTTACCAGATGTGCCAATTTAGCTCTTGTGGTTTTTAGTGGAAATATATGTCTGGATCTCGGCAGAGGGTTTGTACAGTCATAAAGGGATACTTCCTTCCTAGCGGTTTGTTGTACAGAGTTACTAGGACTTAATTGTCTATTAATCCTTTCCATTTGTGTCCAAGATCATTTGTATCAGTGTGGCGCATGTCTACCAAATCTCTGTAACATGTACCAATACTTCTGAGTATCGGTATAAAGTCAGGTCCACATTGCAGTTCATTCTAGCCAAGAACTGCCCACTTAGACAGGAATAGACCACAGTTTATTTTGTTTTTACAGTATGTCAAATTTGGGGTGAGTGACAGTTTTTAATATGTTATTAGTAGTCCATAACAACGTTAAACAAGTCACTTCCTGTTGCCAGCAGGTGGCGCTATGACTATAACTGAATGTGGGCATGGACATGTGTTCAGGACAGAACTCTTATCAAACGTGTGAAGTTAAGACATTGTTTGCCTGAGTTAAAACAACTTCCTGTTTCATGGTGAAACATCAGAATTTGTCAGGCCGCCAGGGACACGCCCTTCGAAGAAAACTCAAGATCTTCGATCTTGCCTTAAGATTACACTCACCAAATTTGAAGATGATCCGATTGAAACTGTAGGAGGTGTTAGTTAAAAACTGCACAGAAATCACAGAGGAAATTCAAAATGGCTGGCTTCGCTCCAAGAGACTTTTTCGTATGTATTGGGACATTACATTCAACGAATTTCATCCACGTATGTGAAACATAGCAAGAGGTGCACTTCGTTGAAATTTTGTAGGTGATGCTATCGAGCCATTTTGCCACCCCTAATCCTGAAACCCATATAAAAGTACATTTTAACCACGTCTGACATGTGTGCAAAGTTTCATGAGTTTTCGAGCATGTTTAGGCCCCCAAAAATAGAAATAAACAAAGCAATTCCAAGATGGTCCTCGCACCATTGGTTTGCACCTAATAATGTTATTTTATTAAATAAACCTATAGCACTCCTCAATTCACCCTTCGACTGACAGGCGATCTAACCAATCATAACGCTGAATCTGACATTTTGTCCTCTAAACAAACCAGACAGGAGAGTTAGTAGATTAACGTCGGTGGACTTGAACTTAAAGAATGATGTGTATTGACGTCTTTCCGCAGTTAAAACAACATACCTTCTGATGTTCATTCATGTTTATTTCATGCTATAACTAGTAGTAAAGAGATGAACTGAGGCATTACAGCAATCTGTCACGACACATTAAAGAGCGCCAAAATGGTATTTATTGTTAGAATTTCTTTTAAAAAATGACCACATTTGAAAGTTGAGACTTTGTTTCATACCAAAAGTAACCTGCTCTGTTTTGTCTGTCGTGTTGCTCCGCAATGTATTTTTTACTGCGTGAGAACATGATGTGTGGCGTGAGAGTGCCACGGCTTGTTGGACGTAGCAACAGTAACTAAGGTAAAAGTAACATGGGTCTTTGTGAAGGATCAATTGGCACAATTAATTTTTCACAGTGCAGGAACATTTAAAGGGGACCTATTATGCAAACTTCACTTTTACATGGTGTTTGAATGTGTCTAGGCAGTGTGTGTACACAACCACCCTATTATAGTAAAAATCCACCCACTCCTCTTTTTTAATCCCCGTAAATCATAAGCAGTGTCTCAGAACAAGCCATTTGCAGATTCCTGCAGTGTAATGTCACATATGCTTAGGCCCCACCCAGAACTACTGATGGACTCCGCCCTATTAGCGGGGTCTATGCTAATAGGGCGGGTCTATGCTAATAGGGTAGGGTCTTGTCAGCAGTCGTGGGCGGGGTCTATGCTAAAAAAATGACCACATTTGAAAGTTGAGACTTTGTTTCATACCAAAAGTAACCTGCTCTGTTTTGTCTGTCGTGTTGCTCCGCAATGTATTTTTTACTGCGTGAGAACATGATGTGTGGCGTGAGAGTGCCACGGCTTGTTGGACGTAGCAACAGTAACTAAGGTAAAAGTAACATGGGTCTTTGTGAAGGATCAATTGGCACAATTAATTTTTCACAGTGCAGGAACATTTAAAGGGGACCTATTATGCAAACTTCACTTTTACATGGTGTTTGAATGTGTGTAGGCAGTGTGTGTACACAACCACCCTGTAGGCAGTGTGTGTACACAACCACCCTGCCCACGACTGCTGACAGACCCTGCCCTATTAGCATAGACCCCGCCTCGACTGCAGACGGACTCCGCCCTATTAGCATAGACCCTGAGCTGTACACAGTCCCCCATGTTAATATCCTCACCAGAGCATTTAACAGCAGCATTCAAGTAAGAAATGTATTCTTATTAAAGCTACTAAAGTTATTCAGTCGAGAGCAGTATGTTTTTCTCTTGATGTTTAATTCATATTAACAGCATAGCAGTAGATAATGTATATTACGCTGCTGTCACTTTAATGCACAGATCTAATACACACATGCAATTTCTTTACGTTCACAGACATAACCGACTGTGTTTATGTGAACTCTGTGTGTTTTTGACATAGCCTTGAGTGTATTTGACAGTTTAAGTGCAATAAGACGTGAAAGAGAACTCAGTTTAATACTCACGGGACGCTCCGTCTGACATCCAGCTTTCTGTGTGTGTGCTTCGGGTGTGTGCGATCAGAAGTTTAGACTGATACGGCTTTAAGACGCATGCAGATCATAAACTTTCATGATGATGAAGAACTGCAATGTCATGTGGTCATGATTAGAAATGATAATCTAAACCAAACAGATGCTTTAGTTTTTGGCAGAGTATCCGAGGCATGAGCTGTACAGGCTCCGCCCTCTTTTGGATAGGGGGCGGGGAGCAGCAGCTCATTTGCATTTAAACATACATGCATAAAAACACAAATTTGGCCACCAATTCACCGAAATGTAAAATACTAAGTGTGCTGCATAGCACCTAAAATATACATTTTAAACATTCATAGAAATTTGAAGTTGTGATGTTAAAAATAATAACAATAAAATGTCCATGTACACACGTTTTTTAAACGTCTTTTTGGCTCAAAGGCTGTCTTTTTTCCTTGTTCACTTCAGTGCTCACCATTTAACAAAGAGCAAAGTTTACAGCAGCCCCTCAGATTGTTTGGGGTTGCGCTTCTGTTTTCTGTCAGCCATGTACCTGTTTCAGCTGAACTTGACACGCAGCTGCAGAATGAATCATACGGGCCACTAATGTGCAACAATTGTATAAATTCAGATATAAGTGCGTCTGGGAAAGTCTGGTGCTGACTCCAGCTCAATATGTAGGAATATGACTGTTAGAAAAGTGAAGCATAACTGGATTTTTAGCCTTGCTAAAGGCTATTGGGTATTTTAAAAAGTCTTTAAAAAATGTCCTGCTCAAATGAGAAATACATCGAAACAACGTGGATACAACATCGGAACAAAAATGGATCATTTAGGCTCATTTGTGTGTGTGTTGTGTATTTTGGTACTTATAAGAGTATCATGTCATTAGCTAAGCAACATGCTGGCATTAAAGCAAAAGGCCAGAGATTGGCTAGTTAGCATGGTTAGCATCTTTCTCCATTGATGGCCATTCAAATGTTTCAGTACATTGTAGAAGATATTTTAATGCATGTGAGTTACTGCTAAGCATGTTTCCATTTGGGTTTTAGAAGGTTGTTGTCCATTAGACAGTAAGTCAGTTGACTAGATTTTGAAACAGAAGGATTCTTTCCGTTCGGTGCTAAATGTCAGCGTTGTATTGTTGTATCTTACAGTCCAACATCGATGCTAGATCCAGTCGAAGTGGACTTTGATATGTTGAGGTTGGGTGGAGTGCAATCATGTTTTTGCTTTAAAAAAAAAGCAGCGTCCATTTTTCCAGTCGACTATGAATCACTCTCTTTAGCTACGTTTGATAACAAAAATCGAGATGGCAGCAGTATTGGTTCCTGTGGAAATGTAAAATCAATTGGACCTCCATTACATATAGTTTAATCACAATTGTCTAAATCTAAACCAGCTCTTTCTCCACAAATATTTCTGAGACTTGGAGACATCTAACCTCAGGTCAAAGCTATAAAACGACGTTGGGAAACTTTTATGCAAAAGGACATCTACGAGCTCAGGCAAACATCATTTATCATTTATGTATTTTGTCGTTTTTGCTTACAGGAATAGTTCACCCAAAAATTATTATTTACTCACCCTCATGGCTTTCCAAACCAGTATGACTTTCCTTCTTCCATGGAACACAAAAGGATTAGTGGAATCTTCATAGTGCTTATTGAATATAATGAGACGGTATAGGAATGAATGCTGTTGTGCACCACATGGGATATAAAGCAGTATAAGTAATTCATGTGACTATATTGCAAGTTTTCTTATACGATAGTTTGTCCAATGTTTGCTAAAAAGCTCCCAATCCGCGGTATCACAACCTTGTAAACCTTGTACGCATTCAAATTCAAATATGGTGTGTTAATTCATTGCGAAGATTTAGCAGCCAATAACAATTAAAATTTTGGACCGTATCACTATAGAAGACTTTCTACTTAGTACTGCCTTTGTAGTACTTTTTAAGACTTTTAAAGCTCAACCTCATTGACTTTCATTGTGTGGGAAAATAAACGCACCTTTGAGATTTTCCTGAACTTCTAACTTTGGATATATTGAAGATTTTGCGGCCAATTACAGTTGAACTTTTGGTCTTTTCTTGACACAAAGTTATGGTTTCGCTATTGAAAACTTCAACTTTTAGTACTTTAGTAAGACTTTTGAATCTCAACCTCATTGGCTTTCATTATGCGGGGGGAAAAAGCACCTTTGACTATTTGTGTTGCACAGATTTTGGGGCCAATAACAATTAAAATTTTGGTCTGTTTTTGACACAAAGTCATCTTATCGCTATAGAAGACATAAACTTTCATTACTTTTATAGTACTTTTGTACAGCTCAACCTCATTGACTTTCAATTTGTGGGAAAAAAGCACTTTCGAGATTTTCCCGAACTTCTCTATTTGTTTTCCACAGATTTTGCGGCCAATAACAATAGAAATTATGATCTGTTCTTAACACAATGTCATCTTATTGCTATATAAAAAGCTACTGTCAGGATTTACTAAAGACACGCAGTGAAACATTAGCGCTGAAAAGACGTGGACGGTTATTTTTGCGGCTGATCTTATTGCATATGCATTTGTAGGAATTTCCCTTGCAGACACAGTATTTATGGGAGGAGAGTATTTAAATTAATCATGCATGGTGATTTACTAAGGTTTGTGTTCATCAATTTACTGGTTTTTGCGCCATTATTTACCACCCCCAAAAAAGCATGTCTTAGACGCTAATTCAAGATTTTCCTGAACTTCTAACTTTGGTTTGTGAAGATTTACAATAACAGTTTAACTTTTGGTCTGTTCTTGACATAAAGTTATCATATAGCTATAAAAGAATTCAACTTTGGTACTTTTGTAGTAGTTTTGTAAGACTTTGAAGCTCGACCTCATTGTCTTTCAATCATTTTTGAGATTTTCCTGAACTTTAGATTGTGAAGATTATGAAGCCAATAACATGGTAATGGTCTGTTCTTGACACAGAGTTATGGTGTCGCTATTGAAAATTTTAACTTTTAGTACGTTTGTAAGACATTTGAAGCTCAACCTCCTTGACTTTTTTTTTATTGTGTGGGAAAAAAGCCCCTTTGAGATTTTCCTGAACTCGATTTGTGTTGCACAGATTTTGTGGCCAATAACAATTGAATTTTTTGAATGTCTGTTCTTGACATAAAGTTATCATATAGCTATTGAAGAATTAAACTTTGAGTACTTTTGTAGTAGTTTTGTAAGACGTTTGAAGCTTGACCTTTCATTGTGTGGGAAAAAGCACTTTTGAGATTTTCCTGAACATTTAACTGGATTGTTATTTGGCCAATAACGGTTTAACTTTTGGTCTGTTCTTGACGCAAAGTTATTGTGTTGCTATTGAAAACTTAAACTTTTAGTACTTTTGTAAGACTTTTGAAGCTTGACTTTTCATTGTGTAGGAAAAAAAGCGCCTTGTCCACTTTGTATTGCACAGATTTTGCGGCCAATAACTATTTAAATTTTGGTCTGTTCTTGACACAAAGTCATCTTATCACTACAGAAGTCCTAAACTTACTTTTGTAAGATATCTGTAAGACTTTTGAAGCTCAACCCCATTCACATTTATTGTGTGAGAAAAAAAAATACCTTCAAGATTTTCCCGAACTTCTAACTTTGGATTGCGAAGATTTTGCGGCCAATAACAATTGAAATGTGGTCTGTTATTGACATAAACTTTTAGTACTTTTGTAAGACTTTTGAATCTCAAACTCATTGACTTTCATTGTGTGGGAAAAAAGCACCTTTGAGATTTTCCTGAACTTTCGATTAGGAAGATTTTGCGGCCAATAACTATTTAAATTTTGGTCTGTTCTTGACACAAAGTCATCTTATCGCTATAGAAGACATTGTTATTACTTTTATAGTACTTTTGTATCATTTTTGAAGCTGACTTTCATTGTGTGGGAAAAAAGCACCTTTGAGATTTCCCTGAACTTCTAACTTTGGTTTGTGAAAATATTGCGGTTAATAACAGTTTGAATTTTTGTCTGTTCTTGACACAAAGTTATAGTTTCGCTATTGAAATCCCAAAACTTTTAGTACTTTTGTAAGACTTTTGAATCTGTTGTGTGGGGAAAAAAGCACTTTTGAGCAAATTTTCCTGAACTATTTATGTTGCACAGATTTTGCGGCCAATAATATTTTTAATTTTGGTCTGTTCTTGACACAAAGTAATTTTATCGATAAGAAGACTTACTTTTGTAAGATATCTGCAAGACTTTTGAAGCTCGAACCCATTCATTTTCATTGTGTGGGAAAAAAGCACCTTTGAGATTTTCCTGAACTTCTCCCTTTTCTTGTTTGAAAAAACGTCACATGGGTTTGGAACAACATGAGGGCGAGTAAATGATGACATAATTTTCATTTTTGGATAAACGTTTCCTTTAACAATAACCAAACCCTCAACCTGTTTTACGTAATGCAGTGCTTCTACTTTAGACAATACAAAAGACAACTTTTTTTTTTTTTCAAACTGACTAATTAGGTTTGAGTTACTTTGAATCACAGTCACAGACGTAAAGGGTTTTCCTGGGCATCCTCCATGCAACAGCCACTCAAGCACACCAGGCACTTCCTGGCCACTCAGTGTCCGCCCCCTCCACAATCTTTCCTGAACAGCTTGCTGGTAATCCCGGCCAGCTATTCAAAAGGGCTTTTGCTTGTGAGATAACACAGAACTGCCTAAATGTTTGCCAATTTATTACAATGCGGGGAACGGTATGATAGGGAGGGGTGTTTTAAAGCCGTCATCCCACACAGGTTATACGCCATGGCCTCATTAGCAGAACACCTTCGACGTTTAATTCATATGCATCATTAGATCCTGCACGTTCTTAGGCGTGCGAATTATGAAAATTAACAATTTGCATCATACACTATCAGTCTCAACAGTCTCAATGCATGTTGCATTTGCCGAAAATGTATTTCAAGACTAAAAATTTATTTTCTTGCACATTCTGTAATATATTTTTTGTAATAAAAAATATTGCTATTTAAATATTTAGGATTATATATTGGGGAAAAAAAGTTAATTGAGATGAGTGGGAATGATAAAATATTTCAGATATATACTAAAACGGGAATGCTGTTTCACTTGACATTCATTTTGGTTTAATCACATCAGATGTGATTAAACTGTCTTAATGATGTACCACTTTATTTGACCATTATTACTCATTATTGTTGAATAAACTCCATTTAGTTTAAAAATACAACAAAGCAGCGTTAGTGGAAACTGCGGCCTGCGGTTCCAGTCCTAATGGATTAAATTTAAAAAGTCTGTGTGAAGAAAGTAGCCGATTACAAAATTAAAACAGCACAAAACCTCAGTTGTTCTATTAGATGCAGGTTTTGTTAATTTCACCAACTTCCTAAAATGCTAGTTTATTTATGATATGCTATTCTGACTCATGGTCTTAAAGAGTCATCAGGCATTGAAATGTTTTTGCCATGAATAGGCTACTAAATAGATTCCAAAAACCATTTGGAAAAATGCTGTATTTGTTTTATTTTTTAGCAAGTAGTCTAAAAAATAGTCTTTTAGCAAGTAGCACTAGTGAGAGGATGTGCTCAAACATCAGAAGATGTTGTTCGTCCACCTCATGTTTTAATTAGTATTGATTTTAAATGAGGATTCATTTTTTTGCAACCATGTTACTGACATTTTGGATAGATCTAGATACAGTTTTAAACCATGATTTGTGTGATTTCATTTTTTTCTGGGAATAAACATAAAATAAATATCTAGTTCAGTCATGAAACTCTAGAGGGTGCAGGCTGAGCGGTCCTTTACATGCAATCTGCAATCACATCATTACCACATGGCACAAGCCGATTGGTGATCCTGCAGCCAATGCTTTCTCAACATTTAAATAGTCTGGTTCTGTAACATCTCTGGGTCCACGAAGAAGACAAGGAGAATAACATCAGTTTAAATAACAGAAAAGCTTTAATAAATCAGAACAAAAGAGAAACAAGTGTGTTCTAATTAGCAACATAATGAGTAACTAATGACAACTAATGAACATGGGAACAAAGAAAAGCAAACTAAACATCCATAATGAAAATGAAAATGAAACAAAGGCAAAACATGACAGTACTCCCCCCCTCCCCACCCTCCAGAAGACGGCGCTGTAAATGACAAAGAGAGTGTAGGAGCAGAAGACTTCCATGGCGGAGCAGACGAGACTGAAAATCCCCACGGCGGAACCGATGGTGGGAGGAGCCAGGGTGGAGTTAACAGTCCGACAGCCAACGGTGGAGCCCGGAAAACTGGAGACCCCAACGCAGCCGAGGAGAAGGTAAGACCAGACTACACTATAGGTTCAGGAGGCCAGCCGCAGTGGAGCCAGGGTGCCGGTGGACTGGGGCGAAGCCGGTGCGACCAAGGACCAAGGCGGAGCTGGAGGGAATGCAGAGCCTGGAGCCGAAGGGGTGGAGGCATGAAACGCAGATGATGTCCCGTAAGTCTGTGGTGCAGGCAGAGCAATGTCTGACCAAGGTGCAGCCGGAGGGATGAGGAGCCAAGGTGGAACTGACTGGTTGACAGGTCTCGGTGGAGTTAAGGGCATGGCGAGTCACAGCCAGGTAATCCACTTGAGCTGGTGACCGGAAGACCCTAGGCAGATTCGACTTGAAGGGTAGAGTCAACAGAGAAGGAGAAGAGGGACTGGAGGGAGCCAGCATTGGCGGGGCCGAATTAATGACTGGCTTCGGCAGATGAGGTGGGAGTGGGAGGCTGGGTGGACTCATCATTAGCAGCAATACAGACTTTGAGCTGGGTGGCAAAACAGATTTGGCACTGCCTGAGATCAGCGGAGGCAGATCTCCTCTTCTAGCTCCACTAAAAAGGGAGTTAACTGGTGTAGTGAGGTTCGGGAGCAGGGCCACGCCTCAATCAATCACCTGACTTCTCAAAACCTTCTTATATCAGGCCACCCCTTACAGTACTGTTTGTCTCGTTCTCTCGAACCCTCCCTCTCTCATCCATTCAACCATCCTTACCATACACCGTTGTCTTCCCTTCCAGATTGTACTAATCACCCGGCCTACATTTAACTAAGATGATGCCCCCGCTCTGAGTCTCCGGGGTGCCAACACCAGACGCCCAGATCAACCTGACTACCATTCCATTCCCCCTACCACTTCATCCTCTCCCTATTCATTCCTAACTTTCTTCAATAAATAATTCTCCAAAATTCATGGTTGTGGAGTGGCCCTTGCTTGTGAATTCCCACTTGTACGGAATTTACAACCGTCTCGCACACCTGGTCAGACAGGGCGGCTGGCTTCGATTCCAGGACAGATGGGACCACAGGCACTAGCTCCGTAGCGGGCTTTAGCTCTTGCTCTACATCAGCTCTGGCATCGGGTCTGCGGTGGGCACAGGCTCTGTACCCACAGTGGGCTTAGGCTCTGGGGCTGTGAGTGATATTGTAATATTTTTCTATAATTAATCTGTAATCTGTAATATTATAATAATTAATCTGTAATATTTTGCTTCAACCCATTACAATTATTTTAATGTGTCATCATCAAAATGAGAGTGCTGGGTGAGCTGGTAAAAGCACCTGTATAGTTCAGAATAGGAAGCCCTTCACGGGTGAAGACAATAAACTTTGCAGCATAATCCATAATCCTTTTAGGGTCTGGTGTTCTGTAACATCTCTGGGTACACGAAGAAGATGAGGAAAAGAATGCAGCAAAGCATCAAGAGAACTGATGGTCTTAAATACACAGGCACATGAAATCAGTTCAAAACAAGTGTGCTCTAATTAGCAACATGATGAGTAACTAAAGCCCCATTTCCACCGAAATTACCAGGAACAATTTGTCCCAGGAACTCTTTTTTCCCCAGACCTGCTGCTGTCTGCATTTCTATCGCGGTCTAAAGTACCGTGAAGATAAGTCCGGTGACGTAGGACTGCGCACATTTACAGTTCCCACTGGATTTCATATACTTTTAAAAATAGTGGTTGAAATAAAATGTTGCGTCCAGTCGACCAATCAAAATGCTGCGTGAACTTAACCAATCAGCATGTTCAGCACCCAAGTCCCACCCCCGAAAGTTCTTAACTTTGAAAAAGTACTACCTCCATTTTGAGGGGGAAATATTTACCCGAAACTTCATTTAGACCCTGTTCCCTGCAGTCGAAACACACCGAGTACCACCCCAAAGTCCCTAGTTCCTGGAAACGCGGCTTAAGGCAACTAATAATGGCGGGAACATGGTACCAAAGACAAGCAAACTAAACATCCATAATGAAAATGAAAGTGAAACAAAGGCAAAACGTGACAGGTTCATTGTTCTCTGTAAGCTAGTCCTGCAGTGCGCTATCAGAGTTCCTCTAAATCCCTCCACCTCCCCAGCTCCACATGCCTAGATCTGCGACGGGATTTATGTCTATTCATGCAGCAGCAGATCTTACATGCTCACAGTAGCGTGTCTGTGCATCTATTAGCAGTGCAAGTCCATATTTGATCTGCAGCACAGACCAAATACATTAAATACATGCTAAAACTATTCTGAGAGTTGTCATGACTAGGGTTGCAAAGAGGCTGAAAATGTCTGGAAAATTTCCAGAAACTTTCCAAAACGTTTTGAAAATGTCCAAAAACTCCTGGTAAGTTTCCCAAAAATACTGGGCTAACTGTTAGTTTATGAAATGGATATAAACTTACATATTCCAAAAAATGAATGAAAATCTTTTTTATATCAATTTTGTAATAGAGTTTAACAGTTTATCTTGACAAGTGCAGCTGAATCAAATAAGATTATTTACTTGAGAGTCCAAATAATGTTATTTGCAAGGGGACACAATTTTTAGGAATTTCCATTTTTTTTGCAGTGGAGATGTAACGTTTTAGGTCTGATGAAGATGCCAAAACAAAAGTGTTCATTAAATATAACAAACTCAGGTAATCCACAGGTATGAAGACAAAGTAACAGCCCAGACAGCAACATAGTTTCGGCCCAGATCCGGCCCACATCTGGTACACATGGATTCCACACGTACCAAATGTGGGCTGGATTTGGGCCGACACTATGTTGCTGTCTGGGAGCGTGTAACATACGACAACACAACCAATACCAGACAAAGAGGAACTTAAATACTGAAAAGCTGACAACTAATTAATCAAAAACCATGGGAATAAATGAGCAGTGGGAAAATGGAACAAAGGAAAACAGGTAATGGGACCAAAAAGTCCATGAAACTGAAAGCAAACAGGCAGAACGTGACTTAAGCGGTAATAGGGTTGCGAGCAAATTGTGGGACCATTTTTAGTAATTAATGACCAGCTTTTATTAATCAAGTCAGCAGATTGTGTCAAATTTATGATTCTTTTAATTATTGGATGAAGGGTATACATTTTATTCGTTTAAAATTAGATTATGCTAGATATTGTATGTAGTTCTCACTGTATTAAAACATGGAATCTGTGACTTTAATGCTTAAGAAATGTGGAAAGTGCTTTTTACAACTGAGAATTTTCCCACATAAATTCCTTCTTTAACTAACTAGGGACACACCTCTGGAATCATCTTAAAGTGGGATTGTCCAAGAGGTTACAGCCAGTGTGTCGCTAACAAAATATTTACGTTGTGAGCTGGTAAATTGTGATTCAATATGGAAACTACTAAAAATTAGAGCATATGCGGTTTGTCATAGGTCTTTATGATTATTACAGATGAAATGTGGGACTAAAATCCGCTGCGGCACAATCATCTGTTTAATACTGGCCAGATTAAAGAAAAAAAAGAGGATTTCTGTCATTCTTAAAAAGAAATTAGCATCTATGAGAACATACAGTAATCTTTGCAGAACAGTTGAATCAGTTGGAAATTCTTGCTGTTTATTCTGGCAGTGGAAGAGTTCCTCTCACAGTCTGAGCTTTAACCCAGGTGCGCTTTACTTGACCTCGCTTCTGTGAGTTAAAACATCATGGCAGACCACACTGGGAAAGCAGGCATTTCATTGCCCAATTTAAAATAATTTCGGTTTCGTACTCTCTCATAATCTCTTTAAGAGTCTAATATGTGGCTCCAAGTCTAAGAAGTACTTTTAAGAAGTCTTTTTTTTTCCTGGAAGATGTTTTGATGCCTTGATTTTTTCCCCTCAGAGATTCATGTACTTTGAATCTCTTCCTTGGAAATTGTAGATTTCCTATAATTTAATCTGTGTAGTGTCACATTACATGCCAGCGGAGTTAAGAGAAGTCTTAGATGTACACGATTGGAACCTGGGCTTTCAATCTGAGGTCCATAAAGGTGCTCTAATATAAAAAATATTAATGACATAAAATCTTCATGACATTTTCTGAGTATTCACAGCATTCATTTTTTTCTTCTCTTGTTGGAAAATGAGGATCAAATGAAAAATTTGCTATTTCTGTTACATAAAGCAGCAGTTCAAAATTCTCATTTCAAATGTTTTATGTTGTAATTGTTATTATTATTATTTTATGTGGAACCCTCCCAGCTTTTTTTTGACAACATTCAACATTCCCTCCAATAACGTTAATAGAACATTTGCTCAAAGTTGTTCAAATGTTTTTGTAACGTTTGTTACAGTGATAAAACTGAATGTTTCCCTAATGCTTTCTGTAACATTTGTATAACTAAGAAAAACATTTAACATTTACTGTAAAACCGAACAGTGAAATTAACTAAATGAAAGGAGTTCATTTCACTCAAATATTATTGAAAGTTCATTGTACTTAAAGTGCCCCTATTATGCTATTTTAAATGTTCCTAGTTTTATTTTTTGAGGTCTCCTACAATAGGTTTGTAGCCCAATCTGTTGTGATTGGTCTACTCTGCTCTGATTGGTCAGATGGCCCAATCTGTTGTGATTGGTCTACTCTGCTCTGATTGGTCAGATGTCTCAGTCTGTTGTGATTGGTCTACTCTGCTCTGATTGGTCAGATGGCTCAGTCTGTTGAGATTGGTCTACTCTGCTCTAAATTAATCAGATGGCTCAGTCTGTTGAGATTGGTCTACTCTGCTCTGATTGGTCAGATGGCCCAGTCTGTTGTGATTGGTCTACTCAGCTCTGATTGGTCAGATGTCTCAGTCTGTTGTGATTGGTCTGCTCTGCTCTGATTGGTCAGATGGCCCAGTCTGTTGTGATTGGTCTACTCTGCTCAGATTAGTCAGATGGCCCGGTCTGTTGTGATTGGTCTACTCTGCTCTGATTGGTCAGATGGCCCAGTCTGTTGTGATTGGTCTACTCAGCTCTGATTGGTCAGATGTCTCAGTCTGTTGTGATTGGTCTGCTCTGCTCTGATTGGTCAGATGGCCCAGTCTGTTGTGATTGGTCTACTCTGCTCAGATTAGTCAGATGGCCCGGTCTGTTGTGATTGGTCTACTCTGCTTTTGACTGGCCAGATGGCTCAGTCTGTTGAGATTGGTCTACTCTGCTCTAAATTAATCAGATGGCCCAGTCTGTTGTGATTGGTCTACTCTGCTCTGATTGGTCAGATGGCCCAGTCTGTTGTGATTGGTCTACTCTGCTCTAAATTAATCAGATGGCCCAGTCTGTTGTGATTGGTCTACTCTGCTTTTGACTGGCCAGATGGCTCAGTCTGTTGAGATTGGTCTACTCTGCTCTGATTGGTCAGATGGCCCAGTCTGTTGTGATTGGTCTACTCTGCTCTGATTAATCAGATGGCCCAGTCTGTTGTGATTGGTCTACTCTGCTCTGATTGGTCAGATGGCCCAGTCTGTTGTGATTGGTCTACTCAGCTCTGATTGGTCAGATGTCTCAGTCTGTTGTGATTGGTCTACTCTGCTCTGATTGGTCAGATGGCCCAGTCTGTTGTGATTGGTATACTCTGCTCTGATTGGTCAGATGGCCCAGTCTGTTGTGATTGGTATACTCTGCTCTGATTGGTCAGAAGTCTCAGTCTGTTGTGATTGGTCTACTCTGCTCTGATTGGTCAGATTGCCCAGTCTGTTGTGATTGGTCTACTCTGCTCTGATTAATCAGATGGCCCAGTCTGTTGTGATTGGTCTACTCTGCTCTGATTGGTCAGATGGCCCAGTCTGTTGTGATTGGCCTACTCTGCTCTGATTGGTCAGATGGTCCAGTCTGTTGTGATTGGTCTACCTGTTACAGCCTGTGTCGGAAACCAAATGTTCATTAGCATATCTGAGTTTCAGCTCTTCCTCAGTATGTGATACAAAGTATTTTGATATATAATTGATATTTTCTAATTATATTATTCTACAGATTCAATTGAGCCCGCAATGCCACTCTTTCCCCTAACCACTGAACATTAATATAATATATGAAATGTAAAAGACAAATGTGCAGTTATGATAATTAATCCAAGAATAATAAAAAAAGGCACTGTAAAGGTTATCTATACATCACATTAACTACAGCCTTCTGATGCCATATACTGTATATAATGAAGACACAATAATTCAGTCACTGAAAATATTCACCTCTGCCATTGCTCACAAATCTCAATAAAAAAATTGCATTCAACTTGGTGTGTCACAGTCAATCATAAGACACGGAAGAGCCAATGACATTTCACGTCAATAATGTCAAAAATAGATCATCATTTACCAAATTTAGAACTTATGCAGGATGTAAGTCAACTTCCCTTGAGTTCATATTTATATTTGACTCAACACAAGCTAACCTTAATGAAAGTAAAGATAATCTATACTTTTTAATCCAATGAAACCACTAAAAATTCCCCAATAAAAGCAAACATTAATAATTGTAAAATAAACTTAAGTCTTCATATCCAATTCATTATGTCAATTTCCAATTCCTTCTCCCAGTCCTGTAAGATGAAGAATTCATGGAGCTTTTTTTTTTTGCAGCCCAGTCCCCATTATAGGGGAAAAAACACTGTAGTATGTCATCTTTTCTGTTCCATTCTTTCCTTCATGAACAACAATTATGGAAACAAATTAAAACAAGAACCAAAACAGTTTCTGTGGAGTGTTCTACAAATATGGCTTTTCTAAATATTGGAATGTTCTGTAGATTGTCATTTTATTTACTCTCTGACCTATTTCCTTTCAACTTAAAAAATGGCAGTAGTGGCACAGTAAAAATACTAAAAAACACATCTTGTCTTAATGAAGAATATAAACACTCTCAAAATAAGAAATAAAATATAGAGAGATTTATATAGGATTTTCTTTAGAGAATATTTATTTAGTTATTTATCTCTTTATTTATTACATAATTTACTTTTATAAAACAGTATTTTATTTTATGTACAGATTTACCACATTTTGTCACCTACCTTTTTATGGCTTTAAGATTTTAAAAGCAGTGTTGTTAATGTTAACAGTGTGGAAGGGTCATGCGGGTCCAAAGAGGCTGAGCTTTGCTAAATACCCCGTCATCTGGCCATTATTAAGTCACGGGTAATTTGTTGTGGTTGCCGACGCTATGACTTAAGAGATACTGACTTTGTTTACTTGTTTGTAAGACTTTGCAAAGGCCAGAGCATCTTTATTATTTAACACACACAAAAATGTGTGCGTAAAAACTGTACATTTACTATATATTATTTGTTATTATGTCAAACATATTCCTACCAAATCCCTACTTTAATTAAGAATTACTTACATTGGTGATTAGATTGCAATATGTATAATTATATTATACAGTAAAGTGTAATATAGTTATTTTGTTGGAAATTCAACATATGCATGCAAAAATGTTGCAATGTTGAATTAAATACTTTGCAAATGAAAGGTATTTGATGGACTCAGGCCAAATTATGAGATTATTTATAACATAATAACCATGTTCAGTGCAAGACCTGCTTCACATTAGGTAAAACTGTAACAAAAGACTCAAAAAGTAATATTATAAAACGGATGGTCCTTCTTACGAGTGAAAGTAAAAAAAAGTTGAAAAAAGAGAAAAGACTCTATCTCAACAGGACCTGTCTGCACTGATAAGACTCTTCAGAAGGTCAGAGGAGGTAAGCTTGATGCTTTTCAAAAGACTCATAATTACTTCCATACCATGTCTCCTTGTTGTCTATATGCAACTGTAAATGGGCAAAATGGGCAAAGAGTTCAAGCTGAAGACATACGTGATGGAGATCCAGTGATTTTATCCTGCTCAAATAAGACCTCGCTCACTCTTGGGTAATTACACTTTTGCTTTCAAAGACTTGAGGTGGATATGAACAAAACTCCTTGGTCTCAGTGCACATTGTTAAAGTAATACATTATATTATAGGAATTATGTTAGGATTTACAATTATGTTATGGAGGCTTGTTTCTGCCACAGAATAAAACACTTAAAAAGGTAATTGCAACTTTTTATTTCATTTAATTCTCATTGTTTCATAATTCTTTATAGATATTGCGAGTAAAAAAGTCCGAATTATGAGATATTGTCAACGTGATTGTAGTAGACATTGCTCAAATCAAGTATCCAATCAAAAGAGTCTTTATTAATAATTCAACAAGAAACACGCAGAAGTCAATGATTAATGATGCAACCATATTAAACTAAGATGATAACCAACAAACTCAATATGCAAACTAAGGGCTATATAAGCAGGGAACAAAAACACAGGAAACTAAACAAGACACAGGTGAAAGTAACAAGGGGGTAATGAGTAACTATAGAAACCAAAACTGAGCTGGAAACTGGAACTTACGACAACAGAACCTGCAGGAACCTGAGGATCAACTGATGGAGGCGAAGCCGGAAGATGTGGAGACCCAGGCGGAGCTGAGAGGACGACGGACCAGGGCGACATCGACCATCCAGAAGCCCAAGGTGGAGCCGCTGGCTCACAGGACTGAGGTGAAGGCGGGGGCTTGGCAGACCAGGGCGACACCAGAGAGAGTGGAGGTGTGGAGGACTGAGACCAGAGGCTCGGAAGTCCACAGCAGAACCAGGGTGATGAGCTACCAAGGTGCAGCCAGAGGGACGAGGGAGCCCTGAGGGGTCATGCCAGATCTAAAAAATCCCTTGTGTGGTCAGGGAGCAGTCCTCCTGTTCAAGAAAGAGAAGGCGAACTGCTGGTAGGTCCATTCTAATTTTTATCTTGTTATTTGTGTTGTTTGGTTATTCTTTCAGTGTGGTTGTAGTAAAAATTGCCCAAAGACAAAGTAGTATTCAAGCAAAACATTCTTCATTAATAATTCAACAAGAAACATGCAGGAGTAAATGATTAGTGATGTAAACACATTAAACTAAGATGATAATAGACAAATTCAAAGTTCAAACTAAGGGCTATATAAGCAGTGAACAAACAAAGGAAACTAAACGAGACACAACAGACTGATGTAATGGGTAACGATGGAAACTAACAAAGGAGTAATGATTAACTGTGGAAACCGAAACTAAACAGAGCAGGGAAACAGGAAGAGTGTTTAGCATACTGTTTAAAAGATTAAAAAAATTAAGAAACATGATTTAAGTTGGCAGAGGCTATTTACATTAACTCCGCCCACTGACATCTGATTGGGCCAGACAACATTAGGGAAGATGTTGGATTGTTGACAGAAAGCAATGGCAGAAAGTTTTTACGCAAATTGAACCCGAGTTCAATTCGCCTTTTGCCAAACTTGCTCTGCTCCCTTTTCCCATCACATATCAGATCAGAAAGGCATTTATTTTCAATAAAAATTAAGAAAAAAATCGAAAAGTGGATATAAATTGTCTAACGTGTGTTTAATAATAAAGTGTTTATTGGTTAGGGTTAGGGTTAGGTGTAGGGAGGGATTTATTGTCCCAATAAGGTGGCATCCATTTAATAACTTGAATAAATATAATCATTGACACTCTATGTTATTATTGCATACCATTTAATGTACAACAACAAATGTAACAACAAATTGCAAAAGGTTTAAATAGTATCTGCCACTATTTATAAGTATAAATAGCATCTACCTACTATTTAGACTTATTATACTGCTATTTTTAAATAGTGTAAATAGAATCTATTGCTATTTTCACTTAGTGCAAACAGCCGCTGTCATATTTTTATTATTATTATTTTATTTTTATTTAGGCCTATTTATTATTCCTTCCTCAACGTCAGTGCTCCACACTCCATCCCAGTAGGTGGTGAAAATATGCACCATAAGCTGGTTTGTCAACCGACATAAAACTTTATTGAAGAAGAAGAGTCATATAGGCTGCATCTGAAATCACACTGTCACGGGTGTGTGTAGGCAGGAAGACGAAGACGGGCTGATCTGAATTTCAGGTGAGTCAGTACAGGCAGGTATACAACACACACTATACATAGACCAGAGTATGTGAGCGGAGTGGAGCGCTCAACAATCTCTCCACTCCAGCTCCGCTCCGGGTTCACCATTTCCCGATCCCCGCTCCACTCCTTTCTCACTGATATCAGAAACAGTGCACCGTCTTTGCTCTGAGGAAATTTGTGGCTAAAAGTGAAAGTATTTAAGTAAGCTCTGAAATATCACAAAATTTCGCTTTATAACATTATAATTCGCATTTATAACTTTATAAATTAAAAAATAAATAAACAATAGGAGATAGTTTCAACGTACGTGGTTTATTGGAACACTAGTGTGCAAACATTTTTTCCTACGACATGCCAAGCTTATTAGGCTGTATCAGCATTAAAAGTTAAATATCATTGCTGCTTTTTGCAGTGCAAATTTTGTTTGGAAAGATGAAAATAGTACGTTTTCATCAGTTATTTTATCTACGGGTAACTACATTACGGATTTCTGCTCATTCAAAATCAGATACAGATAGGCTAACTGTAAGCAGATAAGCACTGTAAGATTACATTTGTTTGAATGCATCAGAGAGAACAATTGTGTGTGTGAATAAGTGCTATCTGTTTAAAATGTGCTTTCACCCGATCATATTCAGTATGTAAACGGTACAGAAAAAATTCCTTGAACTATAACATCCCGCTCATGCCCATCGCCGTCATCATAACCTTTACATTCTTTCTGAGTTGAGTGATCCATCTGAATTAAGCTAGTTAAATGTGTTTAACGTGTGAGTTCTGGCTAAAAATGCAGTTATATTATCGGCCGTTAGCATGAATTGTGTTCGTGATGGAGCGGTAGTGGAGCGCTCTTGGAGCGAGTGAAAACCACAACGCTCCGACTTTTAAAAAATCCGCTCCTCACTCTATTCAAAATCACACCACTCCACTCCTCGCTCCGCTCCACTCCCACTCCACTCCGCTCACATACTCTGATATAGACGAGACCGGACAGAGACTGAAGGAAACAGGAGAACTTAAATAGGGAACACAAACGAGATGAATACACACAGCTGACACAGATGAACTCATAATGACGGTGACCATGGAGACAGACGAGTGGCAGGAAACTGGAACAAAGCAACATGTCAAAAACAAGCAAAAAAGGCTGAGGTAACGCTTTAAATTACAGCCCGGAAAGTACTGTGTAACTAAAGCGAATTTACAGCGTAGCTTTCAGTAATTATAGTGTAACTATAAAGTAAGTGCGTGTAGTTATAAGGGAAAAATATTTAATATTTGGGGAATAAAGGGGTAACTATCAGGAGAATTAACAAATTATTTATACTGTAAGTATTTTTTAATTAAGGATAATTATCCATGTAGTTACAGGGCAAGTATGAATCTACGGGCTGTAAATTAAAGTGGTGTTTGTTCCCCTCTTGTTTCATGTAGTTACAGAGTAAGTATGAATCTACGGGCTGTAAATTAAAGAGGTGTTTGTTCCCCTCTTGTTTCATGTAGTTACAGAGTAAGTATGAATCTACGGGCTGTAAATTAAAGTGGTGTTTGTTCCCCTCTTGTTTCATGTAGTTACAGAGTAAGTATGAATCTACGGGCTGTAAATTAAAGTGATGTTTGTTCCCCTCTTGTTTCATGTAGTTACAGGGTAAGTATGAATCTACGGGCTGTAAATTAAAGTGGTGCTTGATCCCGTCTTGTTTCATGTAGTTACAGGGTAAGTATGAATCTACGGGCTGTAAATTAAAGTGGTGCTTGTTCCCCTCTTGTTTCATGTAGTTACAGGGTAAGTATGAATCTACGGGCTGTAAATTAAAATGGTGTTTGTTCCCCTCTTGTTTCATGTAGTTACAGAGTAAGTATGAATCTACGGGCTGTAAATTAAAGAGGTGTTTGTTCCCCTCTTGTTTCATGTAGTTACAGAGTAAGTATGAATCTACGGGCTGTAAATTAAAGTGATGTTTGTTCCCCTCTTGTTTCATGTAGTTACAGGGTAAGTATGAATCTACGGGCTGTAAATTAAAGTAGTGCTTGATCCCGTCTTGTTTTATGTAGTTACAGGGTAAGTATGAATCTACGGGCTGTAAATTAAAGTGGTGCTTGTTCCCCTCTTGTTTCATGTAGTTACAGGGTAAGTATAAATCTACGGGCTGTAAATTAAAGTGGTGCTTGTTCCCCTCTTGTTTCATGTAGTTACAGGGTAAGTATGAATCTACGGGCTGTAAATTAAAGTGGTGTTTGTTCCCCTCTTGTTTCATGTAGTTACAGAGTAAGTATGAATCTACGGGCTGTAAATTAAAGAGGTGTTTGTTCCCCTCTTGTTTCATGTAGTTACAGAGTAAGTATGAATCTACGGGCTGTAAATTAAAGTGGTGTTTGTTCCCCTCTTGTTTCATGTAGTTACAGAGTAAGTATGAATCTACGGGCTGTAAATTAAAGTGGTGCTTGATCCCGTCTTGTTTCATGTAGTTACAGGGTAAGTATGAATCTACGGGCTGTAAATTAAAGTGGTGCTTGTTCCCCTCTTGTTTCATGTAGTTACAGGGTAATTATGAATCTACGGGCTGTAAATTAAAGTGGTGCTTGTTCCCCTCTTGTTTCATGTAGTTACAGGGTAAGTATGAATCTACGGGCTGTAAATTAAAGTGGTGCTTGTTCCCCTCTTGTTTCATGTAGTTACAGGGTAAGTATGAATCTACGGGCTGTAAATTAAAGTGGTGCTTGTTCCCCTCTTGTTTCATGTAGTTACAGGGTAAGTATAAATCTACGGGCTGTAAATTAAAGTGGTTCTTGTTCCCCTCTTGTTTCATGTAGTTACAGGGTAAGTATAAATCTACGGGCTGTAAATTAAAGTGGTGCTTGTTCCCCTCTTGTTTCATGTAGTTACAGGGTAAGTATAAATCTACGGGCTGTAAATTAAAGTGGTTCTTGTTCCCCTCTTGTTTCATGTAGTTACAGGGTAAGTATAAATCTACGGGCTGTAAATTAAAGTGGTGCTTGTTCCCCTCTTGTTTCATGTAGTTACAGGGTAAGTATGAATCTACGGGCTGTAAATTAAAGTGGTGCTTGATCCCCTCTTGTTTCATGTAGTTACAGGGTAAGTACAATAAAAACACGTACACAATCTGATATCACTCGGAAATCTTTATTTGAAACTTTTTTAAAACAGATTTACAACACATTCATTTCTCTTGCTTGGCTTCTCCTCCTCTTGTTCCTCTTCTTATTTGTTCTTGCCACAGATGAATCTTAAGAAGGAATCCTATGTCTCTAGCTATTCTGTAGCTATATTATGCATTTAAAGAAAATACAGTGCATGCAGAAATGTCCTCACCGTTTACTCATCTTTTACCCTCATGCCATCCAAGATGTATACGACTTTCTTTCTTCAGATGAGCACAGAAAAATAAATAATCTCTGCTAATGAAAACTCATTTGGGTTCCTAAAAGTTGAAGCATCAAACAGCACATACAGCAATAATGACAGTAATCCATACGATCCCAATGGATGAATCAATGTCTTCTGAAGTGAAACATTAAGTGTTTGTAAGACAAATAACAATATATTTTTTTTTAATTAAACGGTAAACTATCACTTCCGACCAGCAGTCACCTGCGTGAATGAGAGGGTTGAGTTCACGCTTGACGTAACTTGAAGCTGACTGGTCACGTGGATGTCGGATGCCGTCTATTTTTATTTTCATTTGTTTAAATTAATGCTCACAACAGTAAACAAACAATAACGTAATACATGATAACGCCAGAGTCGCCACTTGCAGTCCAACTCACGCACGCGCTGGTAACAGCTGGTCGGATGTGAAAAGATTAGTAAATTATGAGATCATTTCTGGATGTACTTTTTCTTTTAATAAATAATAATACAGAATATCAAAAGACATGGATGCTCTTAAGATCCATCAGTGGAAATAACGAAAAAGAAGAAGAGGAACAAGAGGAGGAGAAGCCAAACAAGAGAAACAAAAAAGGGACAAAACGTGCCACTTTCTGTCAGGACGTTATTATTTGAAATGAAAAGTTTATTTTAAAAAACTGAATAGGGTTGTTTTTCAATAAATGTTTCCGAGTGATATCAGATTTTGTACGTTTTTTATTGTACTTACCCTGTAATTACATGAAACTATTAACAGCCCGCAGATTCACACTTACCCTGTAACTACAAGGATAATTACCCCTTAACTAAAAAATACTTTCAGTGAATAATTTGTCATTTTCCTGATAGTTACCCCTTTTTTCCCAAAATATTACATATTGTTCCCTTATACCTACACGTACTTACTTTATAGTTACACTATAATAACTGAAAGTTATGCTGTAAATTCGCTTTAGTTACACAGTACTTTCCGGGCTGTAATTTAAAGCGTTATCTCAGTCTGAACATGTGACACACACTCTCTTGAGTAGGTACTTATTTTGAATACTTACTCTGTGACCGTATGTTCTATATAGTATGAATGTGTGTAGTATGAATGTAATCCGGACGTACTACATTCATCATGTTGTCATTATCACGTGACCTACCAGCGTCAGTTGTGTCACTACCTTCATTCACGAATCTTCTCCCGTGGCCTCATGGGATAGTAAAGTGTCCATCGTATCACTTCAGAAGTAGTAGGTCATCCAGGCACTTTTGCCTACTCTTTTATGAGCACTGTGACTTACTACTCTTGTCACATACTGTTTTTCGCCTACTATATATAGTAGAGAAGTATGCGATTTTGGATGCCGCCGTAGACTACTTTTAAGACTTGCCCGTTTTTCCTCACTTTCATTATATGGAATAAGATCCGTCTTCTAAATGTATTGTTTGGTGTACCTCAGAAAAAAAAAAAGAAAGTTATTTGGAATGAGGGTGAATAGGCATAAATGATGACAGAATCTTTGCTTTTGGTCGAATTATTAATTTAATGCGTTAAGATTTAGACTATAAATAGTGATGATGAAGGGCTTCATTTCCCTCTTTGTAACTATAAATAGGCTTAATATTATTGCAGTGTTGAGCACCATTCAAGACCACATTCTCACTCACCGATCACCTTAAGTAATTAAACAGATCATTCCATGACATCAGTATTTTGCACATCACTTTTTATGACACACATTCAAAATACCATTTGAGTTTCTTTGAATAAATTGTCAGGACATTTCATCTTTACTAAATATTACACTGGAAACTCTGGGTTTGGATATCAAAAACTGGCTGGAATAGCATCGGCCTCATAGCATGAGGTATGCTTCTGGTTATGCTAGAAGTGTTTATTTGCCGCTTTCAATCAGCCAGAGCTCTGGCGTTGGGACAATGTCCAGGTGTCTGAACACTTCAGCTGTTTCAGAGCTGTTCCAGTGGCTCTGCTGCCATAAACACTGCGCCTGCACCAAAGCAGGCATAATTAACATCTAGATGAAGAAAACTCAGACACAGAAAGTCACATCTTTCATTGATTAGCCTTTTGTTTCATATTTTGTTTTTGGGGATGATGTAAACATGCCCTAGTTATGTTTCACCCCAAAATCAAAATAAATAAATAAGAGGATTTCTTTTTCATCCCATTATTTTGACTCTCCCCCCCAAAAAAATCAACCCCTATGAATGTCACAGTCTATCACAGTCTGTA
Organism: Rhinogobio ventralis; assembly: GCA_039654625.1. Classification (NCBI taxonomy): domain Eukaryota; kingdom Metazoa; phylum Chordata; class Actinopteri; order Cypriniformes; family Gobionidae; genus Rhinogobio; species Rhinogobio ventralis. The sequence continues at coordinate 26,468,901 of CM077217.1, read as the reverse complement.
ATACCTATAAAAATGTACACAAAATTGAATATAGTCATTAAGATTTTAATCTGGAACATTTTTATTGTCCGCAAAATGTCTGCAACATTACAATAATGTTAATTATATATATATTAGTGCTGGGGAAAAATTTATCGTGATTAATCGCATCCAAAATAAAAGTTTGTCTTTACATAATATATGTGTATATTGCATGTATATATTTAAGAGAAATATGTTATATTTTTAAGATAAATTATATATACAGTATATACATGCAAATATTTCTTAAATATATACATGCATGTGTGTGTATTTATATATACATAATAATTATACACAGTACACACACATATATTATGTAAAGACAAGCTTTTATTTTGGATGCAATTAATCACGATTCATTTTTCCCAGGCACGACATATATACACTGATCAAGCGCATAACATTATGACATATTGTGTTGGTCCCCCTTTTGCTGCCAAAACAGCCCTGACCCGTCAAGGCATGGACTCCACTAGACCCCTGAAGGTGTGCTGTGGTATCTGGCACCAAGATGTTAGCAGTAGATCCTTTAAGTCCTTTAAGTTGCAAGGTGGGGCCTCCATGGATCAGACTTGTTTGTTCAGCACATCCCACATATGCTCGATTGGATTGAGATCTGGGGAAAAACTCGTTGTTGTGCTCCTCAAACCATTCCATTCGTCTGTTTGATCGGACCACACGGGCCAGCCTTCATTCCCCATGTGCATCAATGAGCCTTGGCCGGCCATCACCCTGTCTTTTGATAGATCCTGACCACTGCAGACCAGGAACACCCCACAAGAGCTGCAGTTTTGGAGATGCTCTGACCCAGTCGTCTAGCCATCACAATTTGGCCCTTGTCAAACTTGCTCAAATCCTTACGCTTGCCCATTTTTCCTGCTTCTGACACATCAACTTTGAGGACAAAATGTTCACTTGCTGCCTAATATATCCCACCCATTAATAGGTGCTGTGATGAAGAGATAATCAGTGTTATTCACTTCACCTGTCAGTGGTCATAATGTTATGCCTGATCAGTGTATATATATATACACAATTTAAAAAGTGATGCATATTATAAAATACTGAACAAAAATTTGTAGATCATAGTATTATTTGTTGTACCTCACTTATTTAAATATAAAAAATAATCACTTTAAAAATATATATATATACACTGCATTACTGTCACGGTGTGTGCATGCAGGAAGGCAAGGACAGGTAAATACAATACTCAAACAAAGTTTAATGAAATAGGACACTCAGGTGAGTCATGCAGGTCAGTGGCAACACACTCTATACATAAACGTACATAGACGAGACCAGACACAGACTGAAGGAAACAGGGGAACTAAATAAACAGAAACGAGTTAATTGACAAGACACAGCTGAACAGAACTAAACTAACGAGGGTAACTATGGGGACAGATGAGTGGCAGGAAACTGAACAAAGAAACATGTGACAAATGACAACACACTGAAACAGGATGTGACAATACGCCCCTCCCCAGAAGGCGTGGCCTCACGCCGTAAAAGGACCAACAGCGGAGGGAGAGAGGGAGCTCAGGTGGAGGACGAGTGGGAGAAGGGTGGAGATATAAAGGAGACCCAGGGCGGAGCTGACGGAGGGAGGAACCATGGAGGAGGTAGGGCTGATGACTCCAGGGGGCTGACTGACGGAGGCGGAGCCAGTGGATGCCATGGTGTAGCTGCTGGGCCGACGCACCACGGCGACGCTGAAGATCCGTAGGAGGGAGCGAGGAGCCCAACTGAGCCCAGGGGATGGAGGGAGGAGGCGCAGCCGGACGAGTAGAGTCCCAAGGCGAGGGCGAGTCGACAAACGACCAAGATGACATTGGAGGGGAGAGGCAGACCGGCAGAACTGGTGGAGTGTTGGTCCAAGGCGGAGAAGAGGGAGGAAAGAACCAGGGCATCATCAAAGGCTCGATGGGCTGAGGTGGAGTCCTGGTTGTGGAGGTCGAAGGCGGAAACCATGGATCCACCAGCCCAGATGTAGCTGCGGGCTGGCAGACCCATGGCGACCACCCCACTCCGAAGGTGGAGTTAAGGTGAGCAGAGGAGCTGACAGATGGTGGCGGAAGACAGGCTGGAAGGACGGAGATGAGCGGAGGCGGGAGAGGGAGGCTGGGTGGGGTTTCAGGAGACCCCGGCAGTACCAGTGTCCACTCTGGACTGGAGACAGGAGGCGGAGTCCACTCTGGACTGGAGACAGAAGGCGGAGTCCACTCTGGACTGGAGACAGGAGCTGGTTCAGTCCAGAAGTCGATTAGCCAGACGTCCAATGCGGGCTCAGGCTTGGGCACTGGAATGGTGGCGGTAGCCATTTTGGCCGGAGTCGAGGGCTCTGGAGTTGCGGCGGCCATCTTGGCCGGAGACGAGGGCTCTGGCGTGGCGGCGGCCATCTTGGCTGGAGACGAGGGCTTGGGCGTGTTTCGGCGGCCATCTCTGCAGGGGGCGCTTCTACCTCGCCCACTGTGAAAGAAGATCCTTCCACCTATAAGGCAAAGTTGATATACTCAGCCAGCATCCAGCAGGAGTTTCTTCTCAGCATCACCATCCGGCTCTCTTCGTCGAGTCCAACCCAGAACCCCTCCATGAGAGTAATGTCGCTGCAGGTGGCACGATGGCAAACACCCAGAAACTCCTCCACATACTCCTCCGTGTCTCTGCCGCTTTGAAAAATAAAAATTGTAGCCCCTGAGGTCCAGAGAAGATTCCCCATAGGGGCTACATTTATGGAGGCAATCTCCATTCTTTCGGGGTCCAATCTTCTGTCACGGTGTGTGCAGGCAGGAAGGCAAGGACAGGTAAATACAATACTCAAACGAAGTTTAGTGAACATAGAGCAACACACTCTATACATAAACATACATAGACAAGACCAGACACAGACTGAAGGAAACAGGGGAACTAAATAACAAACAGAAACGAGTTAATTGACAAGACACAGCTGAACAGAACTAAACTAACGAGGGTAACCATGGGGACAGATGAGTGGCAGGAAACTGAACAAAGAAACGTGACAAATGACAACACACTGAAACAGGATGTGACAATTACTGTAATGACAGTCAGAATGGTTAATGGAAATTACAAATATAAAGGAAAAATAACCTCCAGAAAAGTACTTTAATGAGAAATGTATTTATTTATTTTTGCCATTAATGTAATGAGAATTTGTGGATGTAATGGACAACATACTCTCAATAGGCAGGATACAACCGGACTGAAAAACCCCTGGAGAAAAAAGGGCACATTTGAATGTTTTCCTCCCAAAACACTTAAATAGCTACAAATGCCACCGCTGTACTTTCCTGAACACCTGTTTGACGCTATCCTGATCCATGAGGTCATTGCGTGCATAAAGGTTGACTTTAAACTATTTAATCAAACATGCAGTGTAAAAAAATCCCTATAATTCAAGTTCAGTTGCTGCTTTAAATTTGTAAGTAATCAAATTGGCTGTACAAGTTACTTCAACTATTTTTTTTAATGAAGACTTTACAGAGTGCTGGACTCTTGCATTGACAATACAAGATCTTGAGCAAAAACTGATGCCTCTTGATGGAAATAACATTTATATATGGCCATGGTGTGTCTTTCTACATGGCTGTTTAAGAAATGAAAAGCTATACATTCCATCAATGATGGTTAGAAGAACTGTTGCCAAACATATAACATGCTCGAAACATAATAATAATCACTGCAATAATGATCTAATGATAAACTCTTAAGCAGTTGCCTATTTAAATCCAAACAGCGACTTTTTTATTTGGTCTGGGAGTGGATAATATAACATAAAGCAATGTTATTTTACTCTAATTTATTTAGTCTACATCACAGACATGCATTTAAAAGGTTTTTGAATGAAAATAGGACCTTTTCAATATAATGTATTTCTATAATAAAATGCATATGTGATACATCTCACAACAAATGTGGAAGTAAACTGGCTAAACATAAAAAATAAACTTATACAGCTATATTACCTGTTTTTTTTTAGGTCAATCTATCTCTCAATCTAAATGTATATATTTAGCATCAAACAAACAATGTAATTCAAGTATTAAAACTGAATAAAGAAAGATTAAAAGATTACAAAAATGTTACAAAACCACCCACTAGGTGGCGATATGCTATAAGAATGTAAGTCAGCATTAAACAAAAGAAGAAAGAAGAAGTATGGCGTGCTTCTTTTTAGTGTCCGTTTCCATGTTGAGTCCTGGAGAGTGTTGGGGAAAGTTACTTTAAAAAGTAATGCATTACAATATTGCATTACTCCCTTAAAAAGTAACTAATTGTTACTTAGTTACTTTTTAAGAAAAGTAATGTGTTACGTTACTTTTGCATTACTTTTTCTCACCTGGGCTGGGCAAATGTAAAGGCCCCCCTTTCACATCAAAATTGAAATAATAGGGCTCAAGGAAGTGCAAAATCATGTGTTTACAGTAGAGGGCGCAGCTCAAACAAACCTTTCAGCCCTGCTGCCATTCTGGATTGCAGAAGATTAGGATGCAGGAGAAGAAAGTTTAACACGCTTACTTACTTCACCAATAAAAACAAAAAAAATCTAAAGTAATTTTTGCTTATGGTTTAACTGAATCATCGAAGGTCAGCAAGTATGTAGATTAAATGCATAAAAATATTTTTTATTTAACATATTTAATTTTTGCAGGTTTGCGTAATATTCTGAGTTTGAATTTGACTGATTTTATTCATTTTGAGGAATACTGAATCTGTCTTTTTATGCAACTGAGATAAATGCATGCTCACATTTATTCTAGTAACCCTCATGTGTACACACAACGCCTCTGCACATGGGGGCGAGAGAGCTGTCAATCAATAAATGGGAAAACAAAGTAACTTGGGTTACTTATTTGAAAAGGTAACTCAGATATTTTACTACTTTTAGATTATTTACTAGTTACTTGAAAAAAAGTAATCTGATTATATAACTTGAGTAATGCGTTACTCCCAACACTGCTCCGGATTCGGCACTCGGTTTAGGATGTCTTTGCGTGGTCACCGTTAACTCTGAGTTTCATTCTCCGGGTTGGCTGAACTTACTCTAGGTTTTGGAACCTGCATACCTCGAGTTTTGGGACGTCTGCCTTTACATGCACATGAACTTTAATGACATCCCATTCTTAATCCGTAGGGTTTAATATGGAGTTGCCCACCCTTTGCAGCTATAACAGCTTCAACTCTTCTGGGAAGGCTTTCCACAAGGTTTAGGAGTGTGTTTATGGGAATTTTTGACCATTCTTCTAGAAGCGCATTTGTGAGGTCAGGCACTGATGATGGACGAGAAGGCCTGGCTCGCAGTCTCCGCTCTAATTCATCCCAAAGGTGTTCTATCGGGTTGAGGTCAGGACTCTGTGCAGGCCAGTCAAGTTCCTCCACACCAAACTTGCTCATCCATGTCTTTATGGACCGACGCTTTGTGCACTGGTGCGCAGTCTTGTTGGAACAGGAAGGGGCCATCCCCAAACTGTGCCCACAAAGTTGGGAGCATGAAATTGTCCAAAATGTTTTGGAATGCTGAAGCATTAAGAACTAAGGAACTAAGAACTAAGAACTTTCACTGGAACTAAGGGGCCAAGCCCAACCCCTGAAAAACAACCCCACACCATAATCCCCCCTCCAGCAAACTTTACACTTGGCACAATGCAGTCAGGCAAGTACTGTTCTCCTGGCAACCGCCAAACCGAGACTCGTCCATGGGATTGCCAGACAGAGAAGTAAGGTTTGGATGAGCTGCTCGGCCATGGAAACCCATTCCATGAAGCTCTCTACACACTGTTCTTGAGCTCATCTGAAGGCCACATGAAGTTTGGAGGTCTGTAGCTGTTGACTCTGCAGAAAGTTGGCGACTTCTGCACTGTAAAATCCAACAGTTGTTCTGACTTTTTAGTAAACTTTACTTAATGTCCAATAATTTGTTGAATTTATTTAAAACAATTTAGTAATCTGAACTATTTGCATACTATGTCTTCGTTACTTAGAAAGCCCAAGTAAACATTACTTGACTGGTTTGAGTACCATTTTGCCAAAGCAAAAAACAAGCGGGTGGGCGGGCAAAGTGTTTTTGAGGCGGGGCATTTTTTAATAGACTTTTCACTAATTTCCTCCGCTTCCTCTCACCATGATATATATATATAATATTTGTGAATTAATGATATATAACATAACTATATTTCATGTCAAATAATGATCTTTTAAGTTGACAAAACTTAAACGGTTTAAGTAAACGGCCAAAACGCATAAAAAGTTTTCAGTTGAAAACAGTGTCGTGTAAACAATTATATGACCAATAAGTTATAACGACATATATTTTTTCATTACTTTAACTCATCAAAATAAGTTAAGCAATTTGTAACTTTTTTTTTTAAGTTTTCACGGTATAAGATTCAACTAAGATTCAACTAAGTTTTAAGTCAGTTTAATGTAATTTAGGTTGAAATGACTTAAATAGCTTGATTGTAAATAACCACATATTTATGGACAAAATACTTATGATTTTCATGTTTCAGTTTTGTTCAAAGTGAGAAAATCAATAGTTTTTCAAAATAATTTAATTTCACACAGATCGTGTTGCTTGTGTATATTGTGTACATCAAGGATCACAGCTTCTAGAACCGTTGCATGAAACTTAAGGGTGCGGATCCGGTAAAAAAACAGTAAAAAAAGTCAAGCAGTTTTGGCCAGTGCCACCTTTTTGTTTCCATATGCCAACATGAATAGTCTTTTCCTTTGCATCAGGATATCAATGTACATTTCCCCCGGCGATGGAGAGCGGGGGAAAAAAAACATATGGCTGTTTTTCATTCATGTGAGGATGTGACTTCAGAGTCCGGCCCATAGGACGACATGTTGAGCCACTTACCCCCGAAAACATCAAATAGAGGAGCGTCGTTGGTGGCGAGCCTGATAGGAAAATTAGCACTGATTCAAGAGTTTCCATTGCTCACCGAGAGCGTGAATGAGTAAATAATTCAAATTCACTTTCACGGTTCGGGAGAGAAAAGAGAGTATTAGCGTTAACACGGAGACCAGCGAAGCCAGGAGCAGGTTGCTTCGTCCATCATGCTTACCTTGTTAGGTGGCTGTTTGATCCGTGAGCCTTTGACTATCTTCTAGATCTTCATGCATTACCAGGCCTTGTAATTTGTTCCATACCCCCTCTAAACAGACTTTCGTCAGCTCACAATCTGCCTTCACTTAAAGCCCAGGTAGGCGCCCTATCGTGCCACCTTTATCGGATTACGTATGTCATATCTAGATGGTTCTCGCCAGTTTTCAGATGTATTGTTAAAAGTGCACAATACGTTTATTGTCATCTGAATGTTCTCATGTTTCGGATTTGAAACTGAGACATCTGAGTATGATGTCATGAATATACTTGTCTTGATCGACACCTGATTTTCATCTAATTTAAACCGGCGGTTTTGCTTCAGGACTCAAAATTTACATTGCTATTGAAGTGGCGACCCAAAACAGTGATACATTTCTATTATGAAAAAAACAAACATTGAAATCTATTAACATATTTATTAATTAAGACTTATAGCTGCGACCCATTTTTAGTTGAGAACCACTGATTTAAAGCATATGACAGTCTCCTCGTGTGCTATTTAAGGGGGACCCTCGGTTTTTATTGCCTCCCTTCCTACCAAACCTGTGAAACGGAGGCCCCCAAATGTACTGCTTCCACAAGGAGACACTTTATGAAAAACACTTGTGGAAACATACTGCCGCATTGGCTCTTAAACCCACGGTCTTGTTCTGATATTTCTTAATTATTTATTCATTTATTTAGCCTTTTTTTGGTGGAAAATAATTTCCACAGTAATTTAATTTTTTTCTCACAGTACTCGCACTCGCACAGACTCTCCCGATATTTTTGAGTGAATTATACCTTATAAATACAGTAAGCTGAGCCTTGGATAAAACAACTCTGTATCGCGAATCATATTGTTTACATCAACAATATCGTCACATTTTTATATTGCGATATCTTGATATAGCGATGTATCGTTACACTCCTAGTGATTTTTAACTCTTTCCCAGCCACTGACGTAATTTTCCGGCATGTTTTCACTGTAGATCAGGAGATTCTGTACTCTTTCAAAAGATGCGTAATAGTGCCCCCCACCGTATAACAGTGAAAACATGGATTGCCAGGAAAACTCATCAATAGCTATGTTTCCTTTCACTTATTTTTATGTGCATTTTGGGATATTGCATTAAAACTGCTGGATGGAAACTAAATATGCGCTCATTGGAGTCTGATAAAGCTTTTATTCGTAAGAAAACATGCATATAAACTATAATGGAAACACATTTACTGAATAAATTCCTTGATGCGCATCAAAAAAATCATGTGACTTTGCGTGATGGGACGGCATAACTGGACTAACCAGTGGACCGATCTGTTTGCACAGCATCTGAAATGCAGTTTTGGTTGTTCTGTAATGCCTGAGCAAAAGTGTAATTATTATGAAAATTATTATATACAGTGACTATTTTTCTTAGTGATATTTAGCCCCAGTTTATCAAAGTGACGATTTTGTTCTCTTTGACTCACTGGACTTATATGAAAATATTTTATGCGATATTTCAGTTTTGCGCATAAGTTAAATTCACAACTTTGGATGGAAGCTCAAGCTAATGGTGGGGAAGCGTTGTGTCATAATGATCTGTCAACGGCGGGGAAAGAGTTAAGCAGTGTTTAAATAAGTATGTAGTAGGTTAAATGTGCCTCTGATTGAAGAATCATGTATACGGTATATATTTGTAAATCTGGGGTCAGTGGTGCACCCTTGGAAGACTCCATGGAAATTACATTGGATCTATTCAGCTTTGATATGAAAAGATAAATCCTTTGGTTATAAAAGGCAAATATGTCAGAAGCATAACTATTATACATGGAAAAAGAGGGTTGTTTGGCAAAATGAACATTTTAGCAAAACCCCAAATAACCAATAAACAAAGTGCAAGAGGACAATGACCTGGATCAACACAAGCAAGCTATTATTTTTCTGTCTTGTTTTGCAATGCAAACATGGTTAAACACGGTTCTTTTTACTGTCTGCCATGTGAAAATCAGTATGAGAGGTGAAGTAAATGTGGTTCATGCAACATCCCTCAGGTTTATTAATAAATATCTTCATTTGTGTTTCGAAGTATTGTGTGTTTGGAATGACATGAGTAAATGAAGATGTGCATTTCTGGCTGAACTATCCCTTTAATGCTTTGTCACCAATGGCGATCAGTCAATCTGTTTTAGTGTTTGACCAGTGTTGAGCAGCTGTTGTTTCTGTGACGCTCTTGCAGTGTCACTGGAGGCCCTAAAGCTGTTGCTGATTCAGACGCTATAAGGAAGTGATATCTGTGCCGATTGATATCTGGCTCACTTGGCAAAGAAACTATACGTGAAACATATGGAAGCTTGTTTCCGCCATGCAACGTTATATCTCCCAATTCTAAGAAATAAAGTCAGAATTAAGAGATTTACGTAAACTTGCAATTCTGAGGAAAAATTGTCAGAATTGTAAGTTATAAACCCCAGCTCAGATTTTTTTTTTCTCCGTAAGTGCAAGTTTATATCTTGCAATTTCCTCAGAATTGCAACTTCACAATTCAGACTTTGTAACTTAGAGTTTAGAGTATACCGTATCTCGCAATTCTGACATTATCTCTCGCTATTGCGAGTTTATAACTCAACAAATGCCACGAGTTTGGTGCGAGACTGCCTGTTTGTCCGACCAATGGCAGACAGAGGGTGTGTTAAAAAAACAAAAACATTTTTATTATTATAATTTGGTGATGCTAGAAATTATTCATAATGAGCCTCATTCATGATGAAACATGAAGACAATAATTTTTTTGTAAATCCTGCCCTTCTGATTTAAATAAAAATTTTCGGATTCATGAAAATGTTTGTATTTTCAAAATGTTAGTTGGTACAAATATTTCACTGGTAAATAAAAATCATTGAAAACAGCCATGTTGTCCGTTTTCTGCTACATTTAATCATTATTTTAAGCACCAGTAGTATTTGTCTGCAAGCTTTACAAAAAATTTTTTTTTGTCACATGGCCAATTAGTAATTGTAAATGAGTGTGCATGTGTGCCATATTTAACTCTTTCCATGCAGCAGACAGAATTTTCTGTCTTTCCGTGTTTTCTCTGTTGTACGGTAGGGGGCGCTATTACACATCTCCTGAACGAGTACAGAATCTCCTGATCAAAACACAGGTGAAGAAGAAACAGAAACAAGTGATTGAAGTCAAATATCACAGTCACGGTTCGCAGGTCTGTGGATTTTCCTGTTGTCTGTCTGTGTATGTATGTGTGTGTGTGTGTCTGTCACCTGTGTTGCTGGGCAACCCACGATTGCTAATTAGCGATCAGGTTCAGCTGCGGCTCGTCAGCCAAGATATATGTCTCAGGCTAAATCCGAAATCGCCCCTAAACCATCAATCATTATTCCCTATGTTAGTCCACTAATACAGTTCACTTGAAGGAGTGAATGAAAACGAGTGAGTGAATTCAGACAGCCGTTGTGTGTACATCGGCTGTACACAATAACGTCCACTATGGTTTCGGACACCACTACAAATGGCTGTCCCCTCAAATAGTGCCCTATGTATAGGGTATAGGGGGCGATTTCGGATTCAGCCTCTGTTTGTTCATTCATTGTCGGTTCCTTGTGCAGTGTCTTCTGTCTCCCGTGTCCTGTGCTCCAGTTTCCTGCCTGTTTCTGGATTTGTACCTTCTTTGTGGATTTTCTCGTTGGAGTTTCTGTCCTGGATCATCTGCGCATTGTAGTCCCTGTGCTGCCAAAGATTCACTCTGCACCCACAACGTTTCCGACCATTGCACTGTTTGTTTTGCGTTTTATCCTAATAAAGGATTATTGCACTTGCAACTGAATCTCGAGTCATTTATCCTGACAATCATGCCATCATCAACATTAAACATCATATAAATCAAAACTGCCTAATGTTACTGAATGAAATGACCCAGGATGAGCTCTGGGACTGTGAAGCTTTGGGGTGTTGATGGACTCCATCTACTCCATCTGTGTTTTGACAAAAACATGATTTTTCTCAGCTTTTTGTTTAAAATGTTGCTTTTTTTATGAAACACCTACATTCAAGCGTTAATAAAAAAAAGAATGCATGAAGCTACAATAAAACAGGTTGTTTTGTTCAGATATTCACGCAACAAAATATTCTGGGGGCCATAAAATTTTTGTGAAAATGATCAAAAATGCTGGAGGTGGCTGGCAACTTTAAAAAAAATGCTGGTGGCGAAAGAGTTAAAATGTTTGGAATTTATCAACATTTACGTTTACTTATCAAATCTTAGGTTTACAAAGCCTTTGTGAATAGGGAAGGTTAATTTTATGCACCAAATTCACTCATATTTATGAAAAATTCATGAATGAGGCCCATTAATTGCAGATTTTAAGGGTAAATGGAAGACGTTCAAATCTCAAACCCTCTTGCATCATCAACAACAACAAAAATTGCATGTATTTCTATGCTAATACGTTTGAACAGTAAGAATCAGAAGAAAAAAAATTGTCCCGACCACATTTTCCATCATCAAAATCAAACTCCTCTTTACCAAATTTAGCCTAGATGATCAAAATGTGATACACTATATTGCCAAAAGTATTGGGACACCCCTCCAAATCATTGAATTCAGGTGTTCCAATCACTTCCAACTGTTAGTGGGATTATAACAAAGTGGAAGCAATTGGGAACAACAGCAACTCAGCCAGGAAGTGTTAGGCCATGTAAAATCACAGAGCGGGGTCAGCGCATGCTGAGGGTCACAGTGCGCAGAAGTCGCCAACTTTCTGCAGAGTCAATAGCTACAGACCTCCAAACTTCCTGTGGCCTTCAGATGAGCTCAAGAACAGTGTGTAGAGAGCTTCATGGAATGGGTTTCCATGGCCGAGCAGCTCATCCAAGCCTTACATCACCAAGAGCAATGCAAAGCGTGGGATGCAGTGGGGTAAAGCATGCCGCCACTGGACTCTAGAGCAGTGAGACGTGTTCTCTGGAGTGACCAATCACGCTTCTCTGTCTGGCAATCCCATGGACGAGTCTGGGTTTGGCAGTTGTCAGGAGAACGGTACTTGCCTGACTGCATTGTGCCAAGTGTAAAGTTTGGTGGAGGGGGGATTATGGTGTGGGGTTGTTTTTCAGGGATTGGTCTTGGCCCCTTAGTTCCAGTGAAAGGAACTCTTAATGCTTCAGCATACCAAGACATTTTGGACAATTTCATGCTCCCAACTTTGTGGGAACAGTTTGGGGATGGCCCTTCCTGTTCCAACATGACCAGTGCACAAAGCGTTGGTCCATAAAGACATGGATGAGCGAGTTTGGTGTGGAGGAACTTGAGTGGCCTGCACAGAGACAGTAGAAGTAGACAGTAGAACACCTTTGGGATGAATTAGAGCGGAGACTGCGAGCCAGGCCTTCTCGTCCATCATCAGTGCCTGACCTCACAAATGCGCTTCTAGAAGAATGGTCAAAAATTCCCATAAACACACTCCTAAACCTTGTGGAAAGCCTTCCCAGAAGAGTTGAAGCTGTTATAGCTGCAAAGGGTGGGCAACTCCATATTAAACCCTACGGATTAAGAATGGGATGTCATTCAAGTTCATGTGCATGTGAAGGCAGGCGTCCCAAAACTATGTGTCATTGCACCAAGGATGATAACTTTTGATTAGTCTAATTTGCATACGTTTTACATAGCAACACTGACTCACCAGTATTGTGAGATTTGGGCGGGGCTATTTGTTTGCCTGACCAATGGGAGAAAGTTTGACTACTCCATTTGATGTCGCATATGGAAATGACTAGAAATGACGCACTTCATCTTTGATTTTGAGCATATTATTAGCCTAAAGTAACAACATCTTGCAGAGAATCAGCCGGAATTGCCCTGCTGTTTTAGATTTGCATGCATTATTAGCTATTAACCTCACCAACCGACTGCACAAAGATTTTCACATGTTATAGCTGTGATAAAGTCAGAAATGCATAGCAGTGTGAGTTTCCTGAGCCAAATGCCCATGTATAGTGGTTCAGCCTTGGGCTATTAAAATTAATTTACCAAATTATTTGAATTGAACCCGTCACATAGCCTTCTGTTACAGAATTAAAGTAATTACCCCCTTATTTTAAATGCTTCTTTTGGGGTCCAGTTGAAATTAAAACCATTGTACCTGTAAAAATAGTACGTTTCTGGACATGGTTTTAACAGTGAGCTGGCACACGAAGCAGCTCCACATGAAAAGGGGAGTCCTCCGCAAGTTTCCAACTCTGTGTGATTTTCCATCGGAGTTTCTCAAGGGCAGCTGTTTATGATGGTGTTTCCCAGTTATCCTGGAGCGCTGCCCAAACACTTGTTTTGTTTAGTTTCTTTGCTCAGAGCTGGAAGGAAACCTTGTTGATGCGTCGTCTTGCTAAAGCACTCCCAGATGGAATGCAACTTTTATGAATATACTTTCCTCATTATTTCGAGCTTTACATGTTTGGCATTGCAGCAATTGTTCTGTTCTTACGAGTGAAGAAAATGATTTATTGTTATAAGATGTGGGAAAATGAACAACTTAGTACAGTTGGTTAGACGTATACTTTATTAGAAGTTCATTCCTGGATCTCTGAAAAGGCAATGGTGTGTTATACGCATTCTATATGTAACCAGTCTGTATTAATTCAACACAAAATCAAAAATTCAAATGAATGTGTGATTTTTAACCCCTTAAGTGTCAGCCCCCTTTTTGAGAATAGACGTGAAAATGCACTATCCAAACTGAAATGGCTGTAATTCAAGAATATATCGAGCTTGTTTTAAAAAAGATACTCAGCAGATTATTGCTGAATCACTTCAAAAAATGAAAGTAAGAAAAGGTTTAAATTTACTGTAAATCAAATGTACTGTACTAAACATTTTTTATTTTATGTAAAATATATATTTTACAAAATGTTTACTATGAAATTACTATAAAATCAAAGCCATATATCTAACCAAGTTGTATTCCAAATTGAAAATTATAAGTTGATATCACAAAAATTGAAGTTCCCATGAGATTTTGTTTAGGCGCTGTACCACAAATATCCGGGTGCAATCTTTTTTTTTTTTTGATGCATTCTCCTGTAACAAATTAATACATTTCTGTCCAAATAGCACTTCTGTCACAAAATATGTAACCTTGAGACCCTTCAGACGATATGTGTTTTGTCAAGATTAGAAGAGGTTTTGATTATAAAGTAGTAAAAATAAATGTTGTAATATGAAACCTGACACCGTCCAGTAGGGGAGGAGCCCGCTAAAAGAATTTAGAGTACTGTTTCCATGGTAACACAACGTCCAATTATGAGGTTGTAAGCTTTTGAATGATACCAAATTTATGATGATTACTAAAATATGTTATAATAAAAAAGCACCAAGTAAGGTGACAGTGTTATAAACATGTTAGTATGCAACATGTGCTTGCCACGTTATGAATTATGCTCTTACCGACACAATCTTATGGCAGTTTGTGATTATTTTACATTGTGGCGAATTGGTGGCTAATTAGCATGGATATGTGCAATCTTATTCATATGTTTTCATACAATCTGCTGTGTTTTGTGGTTGACCTTGTGTGCACTTGCTGCGTTATGAATTGTGCTCTGACCAACATTCATCGCAATTCATAACTATTAAGTATGAAAAATTGGTGTCGTATGAATTTGTATGATCACAATAGTACATCTGCTTACATCATTAGTACATCTGCTTAAAGGGATAGTTCACCCAAAAATTAAAATGCTGCTGCGTGTTTTGGGTAACAGTTGGGTAGTTTTTGTGTTATCCAGATCCTGGGTCAGACGTAACAACCCAGTGTTTGGGTAGTTTTTGTGTTACCCAGATCACGGGTCAGACGTAACAACCCAGTGTTTGGGTAGTTTTTGTGTTACACAGATCCTGGGTCAGACGTAACAACCCAGTGTTTGGGTAGTTTTTGTGTTACACAGATCCTGGGTCAGACGTAACAACCCAGTGTTTGGGTAGTTGTTGTGTTACCCAGATCCTGGGTCAGACGTAACAACCCAGTGTTTGGGTAGTTTTTGTGTTATCCAGATCCTGGGTCAGACGTAACAACCCAGTGTTTGGGTAGTTTTTGTGTAACCCAGATCCTGGGTCAGACGTAACAACCCAGTGTTTGGGTAGTTTTTGTGTTACAC
Source organism: Rhinogobio ventralis (assembly GCA_039654625.1). Classification (NCBI taxonomy): domain Eukaryota; kingdom Metazoa; phylum Chordata; class Actinopteri; order Cypriniformes; family Gobionidae; genus Rhinogobio; species Rhinogobio ventralis. The sequence continues at coordinate 26,453,620 of CM077217.1, read as the reverse complement.
AGATCCTGGGTCAGACGTAACAACCCAGTGTTTGGGTAGTTTTTGTGTTACACAGATCCTGGGTCAGACGTAACAACCCAGTGTTTGGGTAGTTGTTGTGTTACCCAGATCCTGGGTCAGACGTAACAACCCAGTGTTTGGGTAGTTTTTGTGTTATCCAGATCCTGGGTCAGACGTAACAACCCAGTGTTTGGGTAGTTTTTGTGTTACCCAGATCCCGGGTCAGACGTAACAACCCAGTGTTTGGGTAGTTGTTGTGTTACCCAGATCCTGGGTCAGACGTAACAACCCAGTGTTTGGGTAGTTTTTGTGTTACACAGATCCTGGGTCAGACGTAACAACCCAGTGTTTGGGTAGTTTTTGTGTTACCCAGATCACGGGTCAGATGTAACAACCCAGTGTTTGGGTAGTTTTTGTGTTACCCAGATCCCGGGTCAGACGTAACAACCCAGTGTTTGGGTAGTTTTTGTGTTATCCAGATCCTGGGTCAGACGTAACAACCCAGTGTTTGGGTAGTTTTTGTGTTACCCAGATCCTGGGTCAGACGTGACAACCCAGTGGTTGGGTAGTTTTTGTGTTACCCAGATCCTGGGTCAGACGTGACAACCCAGTGTTTGGGTAGTTTTTGTGTTACCCAGATCACGGGTCAGACGTGACAACCCAGTGTTTGGGTAGTTGTTGTGTTACCCAGATCCTGGGTCAGACGTAACAACCCAGTGTTTGGGTAGTTTTTGTGTTACACAGATCCTGGGTCAGACGTAACAACCCAGTGTTTGGGTAGTTTTTGTGTTACCCAGATCACGGGTCAGACGTAACAACCCAGTGTTTGGGTAGTTTTTGTGTTACCCAGATCCCGGGTCAGACGTAACAACCCAGTGTTTGGGTAGTTTTTGTGTTATCCAGATCCTGGGTCAGACGTAACAACCCAGTGTTTGGGTAGTTTTTGTGTTACCCAGATCCTGGGTCAGACGTGACAACCCAGTGGTTGGGTAGTTTTTGTGTTACCCAGATCCTGGGTCAGACGTGACAACCCAGTGTTTGGGTAGTTTTTGTGTTACTCAGATCCTGGGTCAGACGTGACAACCCAGTGTTTGGGTAGTTTTTGTGTTACCCAGATCCCGGGTCAGACGTAACAACCCAGTGTTTGGGTAGTTGTTGTGTTACCCAGATCCCGGGTCAGACGTAACAACCCTTTTTCAGGAGAGAGCAGTTCTCAGCTCCGTCAAATTGGTGCATGTCTTCGGTAAAATACAGGTTTGTGTAAAACATTTTATTTAAATCTATAAATCTGTTATTGTGCTGTTTATTGTTTTTTTTTAAAAAAAATTATGCAAAGCAACAAACAGAAACAACCCAATTTGCTGGGTAAAATAAGCTCAACATGTGTTCTGTCCAATTTTTTTTACCAGCCCCTAGGTTAAAAACAACCCAAATTGTGTTTCTTAGAGTGTATGAAATCGTCACCTCGTAAAATACAGATTGGGTTGATTCTGACACATTTCCACATACGTGCGTAGAGTATGTTGCAGGCCTTATTCAAGTGGTTGCTCTTTTGAAGTCTGGCTCAGCAGGGACACCGTGTCATGGACGTGGAGCTCGGACACATGTAAACAGGTGATTAGCATCGCGGGAAACAAACAGAGATGGACTTGATGTGTGGATGCTGATCGGAAGATTGCTGGCATGTGGGGCCAATTGGTGAACAATAGGCCAAGTTGGGCTGTGAAGTAGATGATTGCTGACAGATGGAGCCCGAGCAGGAGAAGAAAGCAATCAGGTGGAAGCTGCGATATGGTTGCCATCAGGCGGATGTGAGAGCAGCATGATGTCAGAATGAGTCAGCGCCCCCCCAGACAGACTGATGTCAGCGCTCCTTCCATGGGGGGTTTGCCTCGACCTCAAAGAGCTCCCGACCGGTTCACTGATGACAAGAGCTGCTAAAAAACACTAATCAGACGCTGCCAATTAACACCCAACAACCAACAATACAGTGACTACAAGAACACATTTACACATTATTATTTTTAGTTACATTTTGCATAAAGTAAATGCAATTTTAGGAGATTTTCTTCTTATAGTGTGACATGAATTCAAACAGTTAAAAAAAGCACCTTTTCTCTGCAAATGATCATTACTATAATGTTTCTGTAATGCGTATTATTATTCTATTATTTGGTAACACTTAATAAGATCTCATTTTTTAATGCATAACAATGAGCAATTCATTTGTTACAGTATTTATTATTCTTTGTTAATTTTAGCTCAGGTCCATAAAATAATAACAGATACTTTTAATTTTAGTAATGTATTTGTAAATGTTGAAATTAATATGGACTAATTATTGTTCATTGTTATTATCTCATGCAGTTAATTCATATTTACAAATGAAACCTTATTGTAAAGTCTTACCTATTATTTTTCACTGTATTACATACAAAAATGTACATAATGTTATCATTTTATAGCTTAATTGAAATATAACTGATTATCTCTTCATCACGGCTCCTGTTAGTGGGTGGGATATATTAGGCAGCAAGAGAACATTATGTGCTCAAAGTTGATGTGTTAGAAGCAGGAAAAATGGGCAAGCGTAAGGATTTGAGCGAGTTTGACAAGGGCCAAATTGTGATGGCTAGACGACTGGGTCAGAGCATCTCCAAAACTGCAGCTCTTGTGGGGTGTTCCCGGTCTGCAGTGGTCAGGATCTATCAAAAGTGCTCCAAGGAAGGAACAGTGGAGAACCGGAGACAGGGTCATGGGCGGCCAAGGCTCATTGATGCACGTGGGGAGCGAATACATATTGATATTAATTTTATTGTAAAATATAATTTCTTATTTTATTACAAAATGGATTAGAACCGAGACATGTTCTTACCAGATTTTGAGATTTTTTATTTAAATTACCGTATTAATACAGTTTTCTGCATTAGAATAAAATGTGTTTAATTGAAATAATGTCACAATGCAATTAATTTCCTAAAACTGCTTAAATCTTTATCTCTTTTTTTTTTGTCTTTTGATTTTATGGTGAAATATGTTTGTGACAATCATTAAACTGCGTGACTTTCTCTTGAAATCGACCTTTCAGCTTTGCAAATTAATTTGTCAAGTCTACCAACCGTTCCATTTATTGCATGTGTTGACAACTTCTCGACCCCTACAGACATTTGCTTTGCCACACGTCTTCATCCGATCAAATCACTCTAGAAGGAAGCCCAACCGAACACCTGGGATGTCACTGAACGGGGTCACAGTGAGCACTTCATCAGGACAGCTGTAATGATTTTACCACTTTGCTTTATTCCGGCAGTAACCATAACAGAGGCGGGAGCCATACAGCGGGCAGTTTCTGTACAGTTACCAGGACAGGCCAGAGACCTCCCATCATTAAAGGTGATGATGGACCCGAAAGGACCCAACATCGATCTTGTGCATTTAGACAGGGCCACCTAGATTTAGGCAAAATTTGTGGTCACCATCCACTTTATTGTAATGGAAAAAGGCCGTTTGGACATCCTTTGTATTTCTATAGATGCAGTACAGTAGCAGTAATGAAAAAACTTCATGGGAAAATGGCTTCATTCTTAGGATGAAGCTCATTTTTATTCACCTAATTTTACGAGTTTTCTGTTGCCCGAGGTTTTGATTAATTGGGTCAATGTCAAGTGGTGGGATGACAGTTTTAATATTACAAATGTTCATTCAGATTAATCCGAGCGCAAGATGTTGCAGCTGTCACTAGAGATTTTCCGCTGAGGACTGAGTTTTTTGTCAGTTTCGTGGACTAACCAAGAAAAAGAGAATTCCTCAGTCTGTAACTGAGCAACATGAAGGAAACAGGCAAAGCTCATTAGCAAAAACAGGCAGACAGCTATATAACATTCCTCCCTCCAAATCCATGTTTCATTCGTCATTCTCCCGGTTTGGTTTGAAAAAGACGGCAGAATTATTTTCAATCTAACATTAATGAGGTGCTTCTAAAAATAGCAGTCAAACTCATTTTAAATGAGTTGGAAAGGCAAATGAATGTGACTTCAGTCAGAGTCAAATGCATTAAAAGACAAGCAACGTTCTGAAGAGAATTACTGTGGAGGATGAAGCAGAAATTGATTCACTTGTGGCATAATGCTATAATTTGAATCACTGTCCTTCCTTTTTAGGCAATTCCTTTGGCTAAATTCATGAGTACACTATATGGTGCCTGATTAGAAATCACGAAAATGTTATAAATACATTTTAAAATGAATATCTTTTAAGTTACATATTACATTACTGAATGTAAAAATGTTCAAATTCATTACTTGTCAAATTAAGATTTAGCACTAAAAGGTGCTGTTGTGACATAAAAAGCAAGTTCAAACCACTTTCTTTTGGGTAACGTGGAATTTGCGTGAAAACGCTGATGTGAAATCTTTGTGGGGAAATGTTTCACCCTTTTGTGAAATTTCTGATTGCAGGGATTTTTATTTAAATGAATATTCGCCCACAAAAATTTACAGAGCAACGGTACATTAACATTTACTGTGAATGTACCGATGAAATCCAGTCATTTCAAAAGAATCTTTGCGAAATGAAATTTCACACACTGTGAGCCCGAATAAATTGGCAAAACTTCTAGGTTATCAACTTGCAGATTTTTATTTTGTACTCATACATTTGAATTACCCTTAACAAAATATTTGAGTAAGCTAATTCATACATTTAACTTAAAAATATAATGTAATCTTAACTTAAAAATTTTTAGCAGTGTAAACTTGACTAGCTTCAACTAGCTAATTCAGTAAATGCTAACTTGCTAATAGCTAACACAATGCTTTGATAGCATTAGCATAGCATAACAATTGAGGAATGAGTACGACAATATAATACATTTAACATTTAACAAAAAGCCCAACATAACAGAAACTCTTCTAAACTAGCATAACAAAACATTAAACTAATCTCCCACTTAACATTAATCTCGCACTAAAAACATAATATAACACTTAATTTTAGCATTTACTCCCTTTTGAGCGTCATGGCAAAGCATGCTGGGAAATAGAAATCCCAGCCCAGTTTCAGATAAATGTAAGTTAGTCTAAATTAAAAGAAACAAGTTCATAAAACTCAAAACAATAAAACAATTCAGATTACTTAAAATGTGTCAGTTTTGTGAACTCAAAAGAAAAATAAAGTTCATTTGATTGAACTCATTTAATTTGAGTTTACACTACTCAAACCAGTTCATTATTTTGAGCGTTAGGGTTTGACCAACAGAAAGCTGTTTGGTTTGAAACAACCCTCTGTGTATCGCTACACTACTGACAAACGTACATTTTTTGTGCGCAAAATTTTAACACGATTTTGCTAATGTGACTGCGAAACACAACTAAACACAACTAAAAACACTTTGATAGTAAGATAACAGCTTAGCATAGCGCTAACTGGTAATGACAAGGGCTGCGTCTGTCGGTTATCTCTTAAATGAATGTAAACAGTTGTGAGAATATGGGATGTGTATCAGTGTATTGGATCTGTGCATTCGCTCTTAAAGTGACAGCAGCCTAATAAACCTGCTGCTGTCTGTCATTAATGTTAATCAAACAACAAAAGACAAACAGAAAATCACTCACTGCTCTTGACTGAATAACTTTAATAGCTTTAACCCTTGTGCATCCTTATGGACATTTTTGGCTTTTTCAGTTTTGTGTTTTTGATAACTTTGCCTGTGGTAATGCTAACTGCATAAAATTTGCCACAGGTGTGTATTTTTTTTGGAATTTTAATATTTCACCACCATTTCCTTTAAAAAAACTATTTTGCACTAGGTACACAATACTTCCTCTCAGCCCCTTTTGGACAAAAATGTCCCCATTGAAACCCATTAAAACTGCTATTTTTAATCCCATTGCCATTTAACTATAAAATGATGCAGTCTTTGTTAATATGCTTTTATTCTGTTGGTAAGGCTTCAAAATGTTAATTTTACTATTTTTTACCAGATGGTGCCATTTTTTCAGGTTTGGTGTATAAAGCAAATACTCACTTTATTCCTGTTTTTTGTTTATGCATATTATAAAGACAATTTGATAAATGATGCAGCTGTAACTGTGTGGGTGTGTTAGAATGGATGTCAGAGTGTGGTGTGTATGTATGTAATTAAAAAAAAATTGTGTGTGGGTGTGCGTGTGTGTGCTTGTAATATTTGAGAGAGAAAAACTCAACTGCAAATCACAAATCCAAGCGCTGTGTCCCAGTGGAGTTTTGCTGGCATCTAATGGGGAAAAGTTAGCACTGCGCCCAAACAAAATCTTACTGAGAGCTCATTTTTTGAGATATCAACCTCAAATTTGAAACACAGCTTTTTTAGATTTATGGCTTTGATTTTCTAGCAGTTTTAGAGCTCAACATGTTTAAAATATATATATATATATTTTTTTTATAAACTATTATTCATAAATCATTTTCATAAACTTAAACCTCTATAACTTTTTTTTAACTTTTTTGACTTCAACAATAATCTGCCAAGGGTCTTCTTTAAAATGAGACTGTATAAGTAAGACTGTAAAATAAGTCTGTGCTCCCAAGATTCATTTTTTTATGACGGTTTTTCGACATGGACATTTTTGTCCTCTATGGACCTATGTGTAACTTTTTTTAATTGATGCACAAGGGTTAATAAGGGTTAATATATATTTAATTTATACAAATAAACATGTCTGCATGAAAGAATAAAGAGTATGCAAGTTGTTATAAAGAATGCATCATTAATTAAAAAGAAGAGCATGTTCTTGTTCCTTTATGAGAAGTTGCTTTATTTTAAGACAAAGACATGTCTAAATCTGTGTCTGTATTGCATGTTCAAACTTTAATATCATTGATATTAACAGGCTAATATATGTTTTCACCAGGAATATATAATGAGTTTGATAACACTTGGTAACAAGTTTGGGAAATTTGGTAACATTTTTTAATAAGTTTAGTGTAATCAAGTATTTATAAATCATTTGCAAATAGTTAATTAATAGTTTATAGTTGCATACGAATCTCACGCTGTCTAGCTGACATCTCGTCATGGATGAAACAACATCACCTGCAGCTCAACCTGGCAAAGACTGAGCTTCTCATCTTCCCTGCTAACCCAACTCTACAACACAATTTCACCATTGAGCTAGGTTCATCTTTGATTACCCCTTCAGAATCGGTCAGAAATCTCGGAGTAATCTTTGATGACCAGCTGTCCTTCAAAGACCACATTTCAAAGACAGCTCGGTCTTGCAGGTTTGCCCTGCACAGCATCAGAAAGATCCGACCGTTCCTTACAGAGCATGCAACACAGCTTCTTGTCCAAGCCCTGGTCATTTCTAGGCTTGACTACTGCAATGCGCTTCTGGCTGGACTTCCATCGTGTGCAATCAAAACACTTCAATTGATTCAGAACGCAGCGGCACGTCTTGTCTTCAACGAGCCCAAAAGGGCCCATGTCACACCTCTCTTCATCTCTCTGCACTGGCTACCACTCGCTGCCCGCATTAAGTTCAAGGCTTTGACGCTTGCTTATGGATCCACCACAAGCTCAGCACCGCATACTTCGACTCGATCCTACGAGTCTACACCCCTACCAGAAGCCTCCGCTCAGCTAAAGAGCGGCGTCTGGTGTTACCATCCCAGAGAGGCATGAAATCCCTCTCCAGAACTTTTTCATTCACTGTTCCCGGCTGGTGAAGCGATCTTCCCACCTCCATCCGGATGGCAGAATCACTAATATCATTCAAAAAACAGCTAAAAACCCATCTCTTCCGCGAGCACTTAATCTCATCATAAAAAAAAAAAGAAAAAAATCTTTTTCCTCTATCTTTCTCTACACCCTCCCTATTCTAGCTTACGCTACTCTGAGCAATGCCCGTATTTAAGGCACTTCTTGCGTTTCTACGCCTCTTCATAACGGATCGCTTCCTGTACTCCTCAGTTGTAAGTCGCTTTGGATAAAAGCGTCTGCTAAATGCATAAATGTAAATGTAAATGTAGTTAAAACATTGATAGACTATACAAATAGTGAGTTCTTCATTCATTGTCACTGTAATTAACAACGTAAAGAGTTATGTAAAGAGTTAGATAATGTTTTGTTAACGTATAAACCATAATTAGTGTATTAAAATGTATTTGTAAACATGTAAATTCTTAATAATAATAATGCAATTAATGTCTAATAAAGGTTGTTTTAAAGCACTTAATTAATGTCAATTTCCTATTTTCCGTGACGTAATCTAAAGTGAGAACTATTTACGGTTAATAAATTGTTAACAAAGCATTATCTAACTCTCTACAAACTATAACTATAAACGAATAGTTTGCAAATTATTTGTAAGTACTATTATTATACTATACTTATTATAATGCGTTCTAAATTTTAGGGAAATGCTTAATTGATGCATTACAATTTAACTAAACCCATTACATCTGACATTTAGTAGACTAAAACAAAACAATTAAGACGACTAAAATAAGACTAAAAGGCATTTTGATTAAAAATAAATTAATTCCGAATCAATTGCTCATGTCACTTCCTGTCTACTGAGAAACCTCCATCTGATGGATTTCTGAAGGCAGCATAATGTATTTTTCGCTGATTTTGATATCCCACAATCCTATGCGTTTCGTTCAGTGACAGTTAAAAAATAAATATGGCATCTGAAAGTTGCAATTGGTGGTCAGCTTCGTGTGTAAATGTAAATTTTTGACCAACTTTCGATGTCATTAATAGCAATAAATTACTTTTGTAGTAATTAAATATTTGCTTAGTTATCACCAAACTAATTTTTCATGCGGCGGCCATCTTTGAAACTACTATTTCAGTCTCTTTGAATGGGGAAACATCAAATTCTCCAAAGCTGTCTACGATTAAATTTCATATTTCAAGTCACCAATGAAATCTGACAACATCGGTCTCATAAATGTTGTTTCTAAACGCTCAAATCATGACAAAAACCGTCTCGGTTACGTATGGTAACCCTCGTTCCCTGAAAGAGGGAACGGAGACGTACGTCGGACGTCACCGACGAATTGGGATCACTTCTGGGAGCCCCTATCAACTTCGAGATATAGAGAACGGGCCAATGGCCATTGGCGTGCGAGATTTGCATCTCGCGCTCCGCCCCGCGCTGCGGGTATAAACAGGAGGCGAATGCAGCGCACTATTGTTTTTCACTGAGGAGCCGAACTAGTGACTCGGCCATGCAGTGATGGTACAGCAACTGTGGCGACGAGACGTACGTCTCCGTTCCCTCCTTCAGGGAACGAGGGTTACCATACGTAACCGAGACGTTCCCTTTCAGTCGGTCACGTTCGACGTACGTCGGACGTCACCGACGAATTGGGATCCCTTTGGAAAACGCCACAGTTACTACCACTTCCAACGCCCAGCGAGAGCCCCTCAGACCCCGTCTGTTCCGGGCGGGGAATTCACGCAGGGAAGTCACACTGCTGTTCCGCAAGACCCACTTCAGCAGACTATTGGATAACGCTGGGAAAGCGTGCCCAGAGGGACGCTGCGAAAGCCACATCATGCCTGAAGGGAGTTACCATGTGGAAAATACACGTATGGACTGGCCGTGGGCAGTGCAACATACGGAAGTCCCAGGGGTGGCCCCGGCCAAACAGGCGGGGGAACAACACCTAACTGAGACGGCAGAGAGCTCTGCCGAGGGAAAGACACGGGCTCGCCGTAGGGAGCCGTACCGTGGAAGAATACACATATGGGACCGCTGTGGGGGTCACAACATATGGAACCCAGCCTAACACAAGTTCCACCAATGCATACGAGTGTTAGACCTGGCGTCGGACGCTCCGCCACATCCGACTGCGGGTTGCGGAGGACTCAACAGGGTTTACCGTTCTGGGGAACTCGACTGGAGCATATAAGCGCACGTATCCGTTCCAAAGGGAAGGGAGTGGCGCAGCAAGCCGACACTTAGAACGGGCACTTCGGTGTTACTGAATATGGGAAGCAAGCACACAGGAAGATACCGGCTCTACACGGAGGCTATAAAATCTAGCGAACGTGTTAGGTGTCGCCCAGCCCGCAGCTCTACAATATCTGTCAGCGAGGCGCCACGAGCCAATGCCCAGGAAGAAGCTACACCCCTAGTGGAGTGGGCTCTTAACCCGAGCGGGCAGGGCACGTCTTGGGTTTGGTACGCCAAGACGATGGCATCCACTATCCAGTGGGCCATCCTCTGCTTGGAGACAGCCTTTCCCTTCTGCTGGCCTCCATAACAGACGAAGAGCTGTTCTGAGGTCCTGAAGCTTTGCGTTCTGTCCACGTAAGTCCGCAGAGCGCGGACTAGACAGAGAAAAGCTAGGGCTGGGTCTGCCTCCTCCGAAGGCAGCGCTTGCAGGCTCACCACCTGGTCCCGGAAGGGAGTGGTGGGAACCTTGGGCATATATCCGGGCTGGGGTCTCAGGATTACATGAGAGTTACCGGGCCCGAATTCCAGGCACGATTCGTCGACCGAAAATGCCTGCAGGTCCCCTACCCTCTTAAAAGAGGCCAATGCAGTCAGGAGTACTGTCTTCAGAGACAGGATTTTTAACTCAACTGACTGCAAAGGCTCAAAGGGCGCCCTCTGCAGTGCGGTTAGCACCAGAGTTAAGTCCCAAGAGGGTATAGAGGGAGAGCGAGGCGGTTTTAGTCTCCTCGCCCCCCTCAGGAACCTGACGATCAGATTGTGCTTCCCTAGAGACTTACCACCTACCATGTCATGATTAGCGGCGATAGCGGCAACATAGACTTTGAGGGTGGAGGGAGACAGCCTTCGCTTCAACCCGTCCTGTAGGAAGGAAAGCACAGAACCGACCGAACATCTCCGGGGTCTCAGCGAGAAGAACACCAGTCGACGAACAGGTTCCACTTCAACGCATAGAGGCGCCTCGTAGAGAGAGCTCTAGCGGAACTGATGGTGTCTACCACAGCCTGTGGAAGGCCACCTAGAACCTCCGCGTCCCGTCCAGGGACCAGACACCAGACGCGGGTGCCATAGGGTGCCCCGTCTCTGAGTCAGGAGGTCCTTCCTCAAAGGAATGGGCCAGGGAGGTGCTGTCGCGAGAACCAAGTCCAGTTGGGCCAATACAGCAAACAACAGGACTTGCTCCTCGTCCTCCCTGACCTTGCACAAAGTCTGTGCAAGAAGGCTCACTGGGGGAAACGTATACTTGCGTAGGCCCCGGGGCCAGCTGTGTGCCAGCGCATCCGAGCCGAGGGTCCCCTCGGTCAGGGAATAAAACAACTGGCAGTGGGTCGTGTCCGGGGCGGCAAACAGGTCTACCTGTGCGGTCCCGAAGCGACTCCAGTTCAGCTGGACCACCTGGGGATGGAGTCTCCACTCTCCGGGGAGCACTGGCTGTCGTGAGAGCTCGTCGGCCGCACAATTGAGCAGGCCCGGAATGTGAATGGCACGAAGCGACCTCAGATGCTTCTGACTCCATAGGAGGAGATGGCGGGCGAGTTGAGACATTCGACGGAAGCGTAGACCACCCTGTTTGTTGACGTACGCAACGGCCGCAGTGTTGTCCGTACGGACCAGAACGTGCTTGCCTAGTAGCGGCGTTTTGAAGCTGCCCAGCGCAAGACGAACTGCTAACAACTCGAGGCAATTGATATGCCATTGCAGTTGAGGCCCCGTCCACAGACCCGAAACTGCAAGCCCGTTGTACGTGGCACCCCAGCCGGTGGATGAGGCATCCGTGGAGACAACAACATGCCTGGACACTTGTTCTAGGGAAACTCCTGCCCGTAGAAACGAAGGGTCCGACCACAGGCTGAAGGTTTGGCGGCACCTCGGAGTCACGGGGACACGGAGGGATCCGCTGTGCCACGCCCATCTCAGGACTCGGTCGTGTAGCCAGCGTTGAAGCGGTCTCATATGAAGCAATCCGAGCGGCGTTACAGCGGCTGCGGATGCCATATGTCCCAGGAGCCTCTGAAAATGTTTCAGTGGTACCGCTGTCCTGCATTTGAATGAATTCAAGCAGTTCAACACCGACTGGACACGCTCCTCTGTGAGACGCGCTGTCAGATTGACCAAGTCCAGCTCCATACCGAGAAAAGAGATCCTCTGCACGGGGCAGAGTTTGCTCTTTCCCCAGTTGACCCGAAGTCCCAACAGGCTGAGGTGACTGATCACCGTGTCTCTGTATTCACACAACAGGGACAGTCCTGAAGGGAACGACCTTCAGGTCGATCGCTGCAAACCAATCTTGGGGACGGATGTACTCGAAAGTGCGCTTCTGCGTCAACATCTGAACGGGCGGTTTGTGAAGGGCCCGGTTCAGGACTCACAGGTCCAAGATTGGTCATAACCCACTGCTTTTCTTGGGCACAATGAAGTAGGAGTTATAGAACCCCAACTTCATGTCGGCTGGAGGGACCGGCTCCAATCGCGTCCTTCGCCAGTAGGACTTTGATCTCTTTCCACAAGATGGGCGTCGCAGCTCCACACAACAGTGAAGTGGACGCCCAGAACTTGGGAGGATCGCATAGCCGAGCCTGGTGGTGCAGGTGAGTCAGCAGGACCGTCCCGGAAGTGCTAGCTAGGCTTCCGGAAACCGTACCATGAACACACCCGCCCCACAGACGTACCCGCAGTAGGGCAGCGAAGTGGAGGGTAGGGACTCGACCCAAGAGGCACAGCGTCCTGAAGTGGGGTCTGAGTGCGCACGCAGCACCTACCTGCCCCCACGGTTGGACGGAGGGTATGAGAGAAGGCGTGGTAGCGTTCTCAAGCCATACGCTGCGGTCCGCTGGCGACTGAAGGAGGGGCAGAGAGTGGCAAGGCTTTGTGGCGTCACACACTGCCTACCTCACCTCCTTCCTCAGCGGGGAACAAGAGTGGCGAGGCATAGCGTCGCGCACTGCCGTCCTCACACCGCTGAGAAGAGGGGAATGAGAGTGGCGAGGCTCCCCGGCGTCGCACACTGCCATTCTCGCCCTCTTGTGGGGAGGGGAATGAGAGCGGCGCGGCTTCATAGCGTCACCCGCTGCCATTCCTGAACTCCCGAAACCCAGAGGTATTGGAACTGCTCTTAAGAATTTGGGTACCACTGGCTGTAACACCGGTGGCGGAACAAAATTTAGCAATGATTCTCCACCCGGCCCTCCTCCGGGGAAGAGCAGCTTCAACCAAGTCCAGGTCACCAGGGCAGCCAAGACGGGTGGCATCGTGGGATGCCCATGGCGAGCAGACTGAGGGGTTCCATCTGCTTTGCACTGTGGAGGACTGCTGCACAGTCACCGACAGTGTCGCCGAAAAGGGTCACCTTGTGAGATGTGAGCATCGAGAGAGCGTACTCTGGCGACGTCTCACACCCCTGCAAGGTAGCCCAAGGGTGTTTCTGGACCAGGGTGGACATCGCCTGGCCAAGGGCCAGCGCTGTGACTTTAAATGTAAATCAGTCACTGTGCGCAGCTCAACCTCAGCTCAGAACTACCCTCGTGCACTAAGAGCGCAGGGCGGAGGTGGCCTGCCAGTGGCACTGCTACCTCACCGATGAGGGTAGTGAGAGAGAGGAAAGCTTTATCCAGATTATGGCATCATTGGCACCCCATATTTTGGCACCAAATAGTTCCACACTGCCAAAGCTTTCCAATGCACATCCGGGAAAAAGGCAAGGGGGCGGGCAAGGCGATTTACGCGTTGCACTACGCCTCAGCCACCCAGGAAAGCATGGCTGTCAAGTCTGAATCTGATTCAGCATGAGCACACACCATTATAGTGGGAAACTCAGCATCATCTTCATTTCCAGCTTATAACAGCCCTCTCTCCGATGCAGCGATTGACATCTGTCCTCTGCTAGAGCCCCAGATGAAACGCTAGGTCCCCTTTATTTATTTATTTATTTATTTATTTATTTTTTATTTATTTATTTATTTATTTATTTTTTTGGAACCAGCAATCCCACCTGTAAGCTACCAGCAGGCATGTAAGACTGTGAGCGTGGCCGTTGAGACGGCACACGGCGCGCTGAACACTCAAGCCTCTATGAAGAAGGCAAGACGAACAACGTGCCGACGTGGTCATGCTCTCATGAGAGAACATGGATCACCCACGAACGCAATCTCAACATGCTTATGCGAGAGGGATCGTGGCCGTCAAAGGACAGGAAACAACCGCATCCAGAAACGCACGGGTGGAATGACGTCTTGAAAAAGACGCAGTGTCACACCCGCGCTGCTCTTTTAGAAGAAATCTCTTTTAAATGTGCTGAAGCACCCAGGAATGACCGCGGCAAAACACAGGAGAATAGTGCAGCCTGTGTATGCACTCACCGTTGGGAACGCCCTCACCAAACTAACAGTGCTGTAAAAACAGCAGTTTATCACTGTATCAGTGAGCTCGCGGCCGCCGCTGATCGTGCCTTCTCTCCCAGCACTCAAAGAAGCGTCTTCTCTCGTTCTCTCTCTCTTTCTCTCTCTGCTGAAGCAGGAACAGTCTCCTTCGTCAACACCGTGTTCGGCTCCGAAGTGAATGACAATAGTGCGCTGCATTCGCCTCCTGTTTATACCCGCAGCGCGGGGCGGAGCGCGAGATGCAAATCCCAATGGCCATTGGCCCGTTCTCTATATCTCGAAGTTGATAGGGGCTCCCAGAAGTGATCCCAATTCGTCGGTGACGTCCGACGTACGTCAAACGTGACCGACTGAAAGGGAACTGCATTTTCCAGGCTAGACCAGTCAATGCACATGTGCAGTCATAAGCGCGTGATTGGCTCTTTTATTTAGAAGGCGGGACTTATTCAGCCATATTGTGTGTTGCTTTTTCTCCCATTCTTAGTAATATAAGTGCACTGTCTTTGTACATCTACAGTGTGTGTTTATCACCAAAGCTCTCTCTATTTTGATCCGGCCCACATCTCAATAAATCCACATGTACCATATATGGGCCGGATCTGGGCCGACATTATTTGCTGTCTGGGATGGTTTGCAGCCTTACAATTATTATGATTTAAGTGAAGTGTTGTTAAGATATGCTACAAGAGGTGACAAAGCCAAAGTCAATAAAGACAGTACGGCCCGATGGCTTGGATTCCCCAGGTTTGCGTACCTTTAATCGGAGTATTTTTAAGCCGATGAGCTTGGTCGGTGCACCGCAGCCTCTGATCTTAAGAGGAAAGGAAATGTTAACCTAGACGTTTCTAGACGAGAGAAAATACAGGCCTTTCCAAATGTTTACATCTTATTTCTCATGTAGTAAGGAACAGAAAAGGTGGAAAAACTGGCTAATATTTCAATGAAGTTGAAATCAGCTGGGTTTATTTTGAAGTAGTTCACTATTTTGGTAGTAATTTGTGCCGTTCGTTTCATAATGTTAGTTTTGGAGGGCTCATTGTGAGAGCGCAGAGCTCTGCTAGATTAGCCATCTGCGCAGTGTAAACACAGACCGCTTCTGTTGTAAGAAAAGAACGACAGCAATGAGGTCGTCGCTATCGCGCTCACAACAAGCTAAATATTGGGTGATTTAACCACTTTGGGGGGTCAATCGTGTAAAATAGGGCTATGAGAACAGTGATATTTGCATCACAAAGATAAAGGTCACACGTTTGAATAATGTTGTGTTTGCTTTAAAAGCCAGCCGTGATAGTAATGTTGTGGGAGTTAGCACATGGCTCGGGCGTGTGCGCTCTGAGAAAACCTGCGAGGGGTTTTTCCCCCTCAGAACATGCTGCGTTTATTGACGCAACTTTTTAGGTGGTCCGGTGGAAAGTGGAGAGCCTCTGCACGCTTGGGGTCTGCACAATGTTGTACTTTTCCCCCACTGCTAAAGGCTAATGTTATTTCTCTCTCTCTCTCTCTCTGTTTCGACCAGGGTTCATAAATTCAGACATCAAAGACAGATCAGCCTAGTTGTGATTTTCAAGATTCGCTAGCATATGTGTAAGAGTTTGAGGACTTATTGTGCTGCTTACAAGTTGGAAATATCAGAGAGTTTAATAGGATAGTCTATATCAGTGGTTCTCAAACCTGTCCCCCACCACTGCACATTTTGTATGTCTCCCTATTCAGATTCACCCAGTTCAAGTATTGTGGTCTCTACTAATGAGCTGATGAGTTGAATCAGTTGTGTTAGATGAGGGAGACATGCAAAATGTGCACTGGTGGGGGGTCCCTAGGACAGGAGAACCACTGGTCTATATATACTATAGGAAAAGGATCGACCGCCTGCAGTTGATTTACTATCCCCATTATGAAGTAGAGTAAGCTAATAAAAAATGAGTTTTCTAATGACTATTTTGAAATTTTGAGTAAAAATAATACCAATGCAGCACTCTAAAAAACACTGGGTCAGAAAGCACAATAAATACAAATGAGATGTAAACATCCTATCTAGAAATGTCTGGGTTAACATTTCCTTTCCTCTTAAGGTCAGAGGCTGTGGCTCACCGACCCATCTTAAAAATATATCTAAATTACGGCACATACTTTCAATGCAAAATGCTGAACAGTTAGTTCATGCGTTCATGACCTCAAGGCTAGATTATTGTAATGCTCTACTGGGTGGTTGCCCTGCACGCTTAATAAACAAACCAGGAAATATGACCATATTAGCCCGGTTCTGTCAACACTGCACTGGCTCCCTATTAAACATTGTATACATTTTAAAATCTCGCTAATTACTTACAAAGTACTAAATGGTTTAGCTCCCCAGTACTTGAGCGAGCTCTTAACGCATTATACTCCATCACGTCTATTGCGGTCTCAAAACTCTGGCCAGTTGATAATACCTAGAATATCAAAATCAACTGCAGGCGGTCGATCCTTTTCCTATTTAGCACCTAAACTCTGGAACAGCCTTCCTAGCATTGTTCGGAAAGCAGACACACTCTTCAATCAGATGGAACTGGACAAATATTCGGAATATTCCGATCTAATAAGACCTCTGACCTGTAATGTTGCCTGAATCATAATCATGCACTGTTTGTTAACTGGCCAGAGGAGAACTGGCACCCCGACTGAGCCTGGTTTCTCCCAAGGTTTCTCTCAGGCTGTCTCCTGATGGAGTTTTGGGTCCTTGCCACCGTCGCCCTCTGTCGCCTTTGGATTTTGGCTTGCTCAGTTGCGGACATTAAATATTCAACTAAATTACTGATCTACCCGCATTGACACTATATGATAATTGAAATGAACTGGATGACATCACTGTTTTCTCCAGAGCGGCTGTACAGCCGAATCAAATTCTGTTGCATTATATTCCTGTTTAACACTGTGAAGCTGCTTTGAAACAATCGGCATTGTAAAAAGCGCTATATAAATAAAGTTGACTTGACTTGACCGACAGGATCTGGGTACCATAAAAACTACCCAAACACTGGGTTGTTACGTCTGACCCAGGATCTGGGTAACACAAAAACTACCAAAACACTGGGTTGTTACGTCTGACCCAGGATCTGGGTAACACAAAAACTACCCAAACACTAGGTTGTTACGTCTGACCCAGGATCTGGGTAACACAAAAACTACCCAAACACTGGGTTGTTACGTCTGACCCAGGATCTGGGTAACACAAAAACTACCCAAACACTGTGTTGTTACGTCTGACCCAGGATCTGGGTTACACAAAAACTACTCAAACACTGGGTTGTTACGTCTGACCCAGGATCTGGGTAATTCAAAAACTACCCAAACACTGGGTTATGTCTGACCCAGGATCTGGGTAACACAAAAACTACCCAAACACTAGGTTGTTACGTCTGACCCAGGATCTGGGTAACACAAAAACTACCCAAACACTGGGTTGTTACGTCTGACCCAGGATCTGGGTAACACAAACCTACCCAAACACTGAAAAAATAACCCAAAAGGCTCAACCCAGGATTTAAGTAGAAACATTTTTTAGAGTGAGGGCACTATGAAAGATATCAGAGGTTTTGTATGGTCATTCCAAACAGAAGGGATAAAAGCTGCTTCAAAGGGTCCATTAAAAGGAACAAACTTTGCAAATTGTAATGTATGTTAAACTAACTGTACCTGCAAAGGCCTTTGGGCCAGATTTACTAAACAGGGCTAATTAGTGTGAGCGTTATAATCCCAAAAAAGCACAGATGGGAGTGTAAAGTTCTGAGTGTGATCTACTAACGATGTGCAAATTGAAGAACACAGACGCAGCCGATCATTTCCATAATAACCAACCCAATCTACCAGTTAGCGTCTGGTTTACTGGGCGGTAAATAATGGCACAAACACCAGTAAATCGATGAACACAAACCTTAGTAAATCACCATAACCCTGTCCACACCTTTACAGTGCTAATGTTTCACTGCGTGTCTTTAGTAAATCCTGACAGAAGTTTTTAATGCCAAAAGAGGTTTTGCGCTGGCGCAAGCTGTTAGTCAATCTGACCCTATGTCTGTTATTTTTATGTCTGTTTTTATAATTCCCATAAATCAAAAGCAGTCTCTTCAAACGCACTAATTCAGATTCTCCCCTACAATGACGTCATCGTAGGGAGAAGCCCCGCCCACAGCCAGTGACGATCTGCCCTATTAGCATAGACACATCCCTGAGTGAGAAGCACAGAGTCCGCCATTTCTGTATCCTCGCTGTAGCAGCTGGAGTTGGACGTCTGTGTTCTGACATTTTCAGTACGTGAGATTGTCCTGTTTTGTTGTTGCTGGTGTGCCGGAGCATGAGCTCTTGAAGCTCCACCCTCTTTGTGAAAGGGATCCGGGAGCACCAGCTCATTTACATTTAAAAGGTACACACACAAAAACGAGGCAAATTTGCTTACCCCCAAAAAGTGCCAATTTTAACATGCTATAAAAATTATCTGTGGGGTATTTTGAGCTAAAACTTCACATACACACTCTGGGGACATCAGAGACTTATTTTACATCTTGTAAAAAGGGGCATAACAGGTCCCCTTTAAAGGAATAGTTCTTGCAACAAAGTTTTTTTTTAAATCATACAAATTTATTGCAAAAAAAATCTAATTTTGGTTTAACTATCACTGTTAAAATGTGAGAGTGAAAAAAGTCTATTATCATGTAACAAAATTTAAGATTTAAAGCATATCATTTAGATTTGCCTTCTAAAAGTTGTTTTAAGCAAGACAAAATCATGCTTTCGTTCCAAACCTGTATGACTTTTTTTTCTTTTTTGCTGCAGAACACAAAATAACATGTTGTACCCAAAAATGTTGTCATCATTTACTCAAGTTGTTCCAAACCTGTATAAGTGCCTTTCTTCTGTTGAACACAAAAGAAAATATTTTGAAGAATGTTGGTAATCAAAAGTTGACGGTAGCCATTAACTTCCATTGTATTTTTTTTCCTATTATAGAAATCGATGGCTACCGTCAACTTTTGATTACCAACATTCTTCAAAATATTTTCTTTTGTGTTCAACAGAAGAAAGGCACTTATACAGGTTTGGAACAACATGAGAGTGAGTAAATGATGACAGAATTTTTGGGTGCACTGTCCCTTTAAATATGCCTCCTTCAGCGTTTCAGTGGAGATCTCACCAATGTCTCAAACTGTTCTCAGATTTGCCAATATACTAAAGTCTGCAATCAAACATCTAAGAAATATATAAGTACTCAAATGTGGAAAATCTTCCTCTATTTGTAAAAATTTATGTTGAATGAACTAAAAGCCTCATAAATTAGCTACATTAGACATTATGCAACGCTAACACCAGCTCTTTTGGCTCAGAAAAGTAAAGTTAGTAAAGTGCGAATAACCTACAAACCGCGTTCTCTTCTGAATGGAACACAGTGTTCAGGTTTGTTAGTGATCCACACATGGCCACGCTAGTAGCAGCCAATCAAAAAGATAAGACAAAACCAACAAGACTGGCACTGCCAAAAGGGCCATAACTCTCTCATGCAACATGATATGTGGCGTCTGACTGTAAAATCTTTTAATTTCCTCCCCCCATTCAGACGTTTTGAAGTCAGCATTTTAAAGCAGAAAGAGAAGTGCTGTACTGGAACATTTAAGCCCATTTGATGCCAATACTTCCCATTCTGTGCTTTGTGTCTTACGTAATTACTTATTGCAACAATGTCTAAACAGGTTAAATTTATAAAAAGACCATACAAAGCAATGAAACGTCTACAAGATATGGTGAAATGGTGGCTCTTGCAAAATGTAGTGACCTACCTTGCTCACAAGGGTTTATAGAATTTGACATTAGCATATTGCTAAGCTAACAATACAATAGGCTACACACCACACACAACCTTTGGGCAAAATAGTCCCTTTTAATTATCATGAGCTATTAGGTAGGGGTGAATTCAAGTTGACTTCATATGAATCCATAATATAACTATGTTTTTATCTTACTTCGTCCGCCATCTTGGATGGATTTTGAATTTGGCACAATGCATTCTGGGACTGCCTTCTCCACATGTGAGTGTGCCACATGTGAGTTGAATTTCTCAAAAGACTTTAGTAGGCATCATAATTATGCAGCTTACCTTTTGGTATAGCCTGCACTTCATGAACACACTAAAATTGGGATCTCAATAGATTTATGAATAGAGATTAGTATTATAAAGAAAACCTATGGGCGGCACTAAAGCAGAACCATCATGTTTGTTGGGGATAAATTGTCCATGTATGCAAAGCCATTCAATAACCCTCTCACATCTAATCTTTGCAGTATTGTGTCCTAGAAAGCCTTACGTAATAGAGCAAAAACTGTATGCTGTTTCGTGTTTTTCAATGACTTGCATGCACGCATTGATTAAACACCCTTTCTTTATTCAGTCATATTGTTAATGACTTTACAACAGCACAATCTTTTGGTGAGAGATTTCTTCCTATTGCAATCATATTGTAAATAAATGTGCTACATACAAACTTATCAACTGTTTACCCAACTCATTTGATAAAATTGGGATGTGCTTGTATACAAGAAAATAATGTGATTTAAAAGAATATACTTAAGTGTGAAATTAATGTAATGTTTTCAGACACTTAATTTGAATTAAATGAAAATGTAGTATAGTTTAAATGTATATTAAATGCAATTAGTTGAACTTAAGAGTGCTTTTTTTGGTACATTACTTAAGTACATTATATAAATATGTACTTAAGACACATACTGTATAGTCATGAAAGTGCACTCTCTTTAAGTACACTTAAGGGGCCTTTGATTTCATTAATATTATATTATACACTTTAAATTAAAGGGGTCATGAACTGAGAATTTTTACTTTTACACTGAAGTCTATGTAATCATTTCTGAAGTATCACAGCAGCCAATCACAGCAGAAGGCGTTTACACTGAAGTCTCACAGCATCCAATCACAGCCGTAGGCGTTTACACTGATGTCTCACAGCAGCCAATCACAGCAGTGGGCATTTACACTGAAGTCTCACAGCAGCCAATCACAGCAGTGGGCGTTTACACTGAAGTCTCACAGCAGCCAATCACAACAGGGGGCATTTACACTGAAGTCTCACAGCAGCCAATCACAGCAGTGGGCATTTACACTGAAGTCTCACAGCATCCAATCACAGCCGTAGGCGTTTACACTGATGTCTCACAGCAGCCAATCACAGCAGTGGGCATTTACACTGAAGTCTCACAGCAGCCAATCACAGCAGTGGGCGTTTACACTGAAGTCTCACAGCAGCCAATCACAACAGGGGGCATTTACACTGAAGTCTCACAGCAGCCAATCACAGCAGTGGGCATTTACACTGAAGTCTCACAGCAGCCAATCACAGCAGTGGGCGTTTACACTGAAGTCTCACAGCATCCAATCACAGCAGTAGGCATTTACACTGATGTCTCACAGCAGCCAATCACAACAGTGGGTGTTTACACTGAAGTCT
Organism: Rhinogobio ventralis; assembly: GCA_039654625.1. Classification (NCBI taxonomy): domain Eukaryota; kingdom Metazoa; phylum Chordata; class Actinopteri; order Cypriniformes; family Gobionidae; genus Rhinogobio; species Rhinogobio ventralis. The sequence goes on along the minus strand of CM077217.1, from coordinate 26,431,804 downwards.
CACAGCAGCCAATCACAGCAGTAGGCGTTTACACTGATGTCTCACAGCAGCCAATCACAGCAGTAGGCGTTTACACTGAAGTCTCACAGCAGCCAATCACAGCAGTGGGTGTTTACACTGAAGTCTCACAGCAGCCAATCACAACAGGGGGCATTTACACTGAAGTCTCACAGCAGCCAATCACAGCAGTGGGCATTTACACTGAAGTCTCACAGCAGCCAATCACAGCAGTGGGCGTTTACACTGAAGTCTCACAGCATCCAATCACAGCAGTAGGCATTTACACTGATGTCTCACAGCATCCAATCACAGCAGTAGGCGTTTACACTGATGTCTCACAGCAGCCAATCACAGCAGTGGGCGTTTACACTGAAGTCTCACAGCAGCCAATCACAACAGGGGGCATTCACACTGAAGTCTCACAGCAGCCAATCACAACAGTGGGTGTTTACACTGAAGTCTCACAGCAGCCAATCACAGCAGTAGGCGTTTACACTGATGTCTCACAGCAGCCAATCACAGCAGTGGGCGTTTACACTGAAGTCTCACAGCAGCCAATCACAGCAGTGTGCGTTTACACTGAAGTCTCGAAGCAGCCAATCACAGCAGTAGGCATTTACACTGATGTCTCACAGCAGCCAATCACAGCAGTGGGTGTTTACACTGAAGTCGCACAGCAGACACGCCCCTTCAAACAGAGCATTCAGATGCAGAGGCTAAAATCAAGGTAAAATGCCTTTTATTTCTAAATTATGACAATTCTTGATGTAAACATCACATTAACATAAGTGCATTTCAGGAAACATTATAAAATAATAAAATAAATCTATTTCATGTGCACATTCAATACTATTAAGCATACGTATTTTCAAAGTGCATACAAAGTCTGATTAGACTAGCCCATTCTGACAAGGTCCCTGATCAAAGTCAGGAGTGTACGTCACACAGTTGATGGTTTTAATGGAGGTCAGACCCAGTACATTCCAGTCTTTCTATCCAAGCTGCAGGTGGATAGCTCTAGGCAGCCATTTTGAAGGTAACATGGCAATGCCACAGTGCAATGGCAGACGCACATCAAGACCACAGTGTGCAAGTAAGCCGAGTATCAATATTCAGCACTCTCAGCCATTCCTGCCAGATCAGATAATGCTCCAAAAAAACTGACATGAAAAACGGGAACGCTTGTCTCGGGTTCTAAGGAAATAGTGGAACAAAGCAATGGATGGATGCATAAACAAACGGGCAGTAAATGGATGTATCCACTAACACTGTGTGGGAATTTTACTGGAAAAAACTAATAAGCAAGGACATTAGAAACAAAAAAACAAAGGGAAAGATCTGCTCAGATTTCAGAGCTTTCTTTGGGAATGTTCTTCAGAGAACAGGTGCTCAAAAGAAGCTTTAATCTTATATTAAACCCTTCCAAATAAACTGTCCGGCTCGCTTTCAGTTCAATGGGAGCTGATAAAGTAACGTTCCAGTGATGTAACCAGTCTCTGCTGATTTATAACAATCTCAGTGAATTCTGACACATGATTTTGTTGTTAGTTGGTCAGAATTACTAGCCTGGATGCCAGCCAAACTTAGCCCCACCCACAACATTTGAGGTCGAGAAGTTCGGTCTGGACTTGATCCGTTGTGGAACAACTTTGCTTGAACCAGAACTGTTTGGACTAATCAAATTGTCAGGGCGGGCTTTATACAATGATGGACAGATGATCAACAGTAACGTAATCATCCATGTCACCAAAGAGCGCTTGGGTTAAATTCATTCTAATCCTAAACGGAGAACTTGTTCATATATGCATTCACCCTTACTATTTCTCTCAAAAATGATGATCGTGTTGGTAAGTACTCTGTGTATCCTTAAATTCTTTTCACAACACCGGCAAAGGTTACACTCATCTTCTTCTACTTCATCCAGCGTGCATGCACTTGAGTTCTGTTGACAGTATGTGTCGCTCAACATGCGTCACTTACTCCATTGCTCTGATTGGTTGTAGGTCTGTCCAACTGAGTGCAGAGGCATTTTCTTTCCTGGTTCGGTTGAAACACGCCCCAATAATCACAGCCCAATGGAGCAGTATCAGACTCATATTCTGACTAGAATCGGAGTATGACCACGTCAGGCTACAGAATTACCTGAATGAAATTCCATTTATCAATTTAGAATTTCCTGCCCTCAGATCATAACTCTATATTTCATATAGATTCAAATATATGTTAAATTTAAGAAAAGCTGAATTATTTTATTTGAAAGAAACGCTACTATGTCCTGGAAATATTATGTATTTATTTTTAGAATATTCGAATAAATAGGTAATGTAGAATTTGATCAAATGCCAACTAACCTAATAATTAAATAAAATTCTTATTCATACTTAATACTAGCGAATCAAATTCGTGATTTCTGTCACAATAAGCTAATTCAACATATTATTAAATACTATAATATTATATAAATAATACTAAAATGACATGTAACACCTCTTGGTTTATGTATTAGACAAAATGACCAAAATGCTCACCGCTAAATCAAACTTACAATTAAAATAAACGGTACTGATACTGGTATTATACACTCACCTAAAGGATTATTAGGAACACCATACTAATACTGTGTTTGACCCCCTTTCGCCTTCAGAACTGCCTTAATTCTACGTGGCATTGATTCAACAAGGTGCTGAAAGCATTCTTTAGAAATGTTGGCCCATATTGATAGGATAGCATCTTGCAGTTGATGGAGATTTGTGGGATGCACATCCAGGGCACGAAGCTTCCGTTCCACCACATCCCAAAGATGCTCTATTGGGTTTAGATCTGGTGACTGTGGGGGCCATTTTAGTACAGTGAACTCATTGTCATGTTCAAGAAACCAATTTGAAATGATTCGAGCTTTGTGACATGGTGCATTATCCTGCTGGAAGTAGCCATCAGAGGATGGGTACATGGTGGTCATAAAGGGATGGACATGGTCAGAAACAATGCTCAGGTAGGCCGTGGCATTTAAACGATGCCCAATTGGCACTAAGGGGCCTAAAGTGTGCCAAGAAAACATCCCCCACACCATTACACCACCACCACCAGCCTGCACAGTGGTAACAAGGCATGATGGATCCATGTTCTCATTCTGTTTACGCCAAATTCTGACTCTACCATCTGAATGTCTCAACAGAAATCCAGACTCATCAGACCAGGCAACATTTTTCCAGTCTTCAACTGTCCAATTTTGGTGAGCTCGTGCAAATTGTAGCCTCTTTTTCCTATTTGTAGTGGAGATGAGTGGTACCCGGTGGGGTCTTCTGCTGTTGTAGCCCATCCGCCTCAAGGTTGTGCGTGTTGTGGCTTCACAAATGCTTTGCTGCATACCTCGGTTGTAACGAGTGGTTATTTCAGTCAAAGTTGCTCTTCTATCAGCTTGAATCAGTCGGCCCATTCTCCTCTGACCTCTAGCATCAACAAGGCATTTTCGCCCACAGGACTGCCGCATACTGGATGTTTTTCCCTTTTCACACCATTCTTTGTAAACTCTAGAAATGGTTGTGCGTGAAAATCCCAGTAACTGAGCAGATTGTGAAATACTCAGACCGGCCCGTCTGGCACCAACAACCATGCCACGCTCAAAATTGCTTAAATCACCTTTCTTTCCCATTCTGACATTCAGTTTGGAGTTCAGGAGATTGTCTTGACCAGGACCACACCCCTAAATGCATTGAAGCAACTGCCATGTGATTGGTTGATTAGATAATTGCATTAATGAGAAATTGAACAGGTGTTCCTAATAATCCTTTAGGTGAGTGTATATCACATGGCTGGAAAAGATTCAGATTCAAGAACCAGAGGGAGCTGTTGTATAAATAAATATATCTTAAACATTTTTACTTAAATACAATTTTAATAATTTCTTATAAATTATTAATTATATATATATATATATTATTGTGTTATATATTTAAATAACACTAAACAAATTTTATAATAGGCATTGGGGATTTTATTATCTATTATAATAATATTTATTATAATAGATTTTATTATAATTTATTAATCAATGTTTAATTTTAAAATATTTTTATTCAAATATCAATTAAATTATATATTTTAATTATTCACACATAATTATAAATGGAATACTAATAATATATAATAATAACAGGCATGGCTTGTCAAATTAGATATCATTAAATGAAGCCAAAACAACACAGTTTAGCTTTGTAGGCTAAATTGATTCACTGATATAGATCCATGATATTCAGCTATAGAGCTCCAAAATGGCTAAACAGCAACTTAAGTTGGTCTTAGCTTTTGTGTACATTCAAATATGACATGTCAAGACACAATGACAGACAAGAAAATGTGCAAAACAACAACGTTTGATGTGTCATTGACCTGAAACCTTGTGTCTTGATGCGACATTTGAAACTACGCAAAAGCCAGTGAAAGTGCCAGGGGTGAAAAACACGCTAACAATCGCATACTAGCAAATAAGGCTCTGATACTTCAAAAGATCCAAAAAGAAAAACATATATATATGCATGTATATGTTAATGTCTGATACATGTATGTTTTATTTGAAGTACATACATTGTGTTTTCACTGTCTAAATCTTTTACTGTGATGTACTGCATAACAAAACACCAAATAGATCTGTCTTGTGGCAAACTTAAATCAAATGCAAAGTAGCATTTGCACTGGAATCACTTATAAAAGTACATACATTTTCAACTCCAAACTCGGTCAGGCGTTGCATGCTTTAGGTTGCTTTGTTCGGAGAAAAATTGAGCTTGGCATTCTAAGTCATCGCTAAAACAAGTGGACTTCAAACATGCATAATGACAATGCGCATTTCAAAGACCTCACACCGTACAAATAAGGAAGCTAAACATACAAATACAAAGCTTTGCATCATAATAACAGTTTCTCTGGAGTTAACGCTCCTGGACGGGCTGCTTCTTGTCAAGCGAGCGGATCTGTCTCGGGTGCGTGGGAAAAGAGAAACGTAATTGCAATTGCTAATGTGTTAGCGGAAAGTGACGCGGTTATTAAAGGCCTGTATAATCTGGAAGATTACAGATGCCAGTGATGTGTCTACAATGACTGGAAGACAATATTTGTAAATGAGTCTGAAATATTGTACCACAGAGATTGTGTATTTTCTTTTTGGTGGCTTATCCGTACAATGATTTTTTGGGGTGAACTATCTTTAAATTGTCCAAGTTTGGAACAACATTGGGGTGATTAAATAAATGATAATTATAAAGTGAATAATATCTTGTAAAGCTCTTCTGTTTTATAACATGAAATTTAAAACACTGCTCGCAAGACGAAATAATGTGTAAAAATAAAGCATTCGAGTATCAATTGAAAGTGACAATGACAATATTATTGCACAAGCAAGGTTTATGCTTTATTAGCAGGTCCTCCCTAAAAATCAACATGATCAAATGTTGAGGTTCATCTGGGCTCACGCCAACCTTTCGCTTTAAAACCTTCAGGGTTTTTTTCACGTCGCTAAGACTGGGTCAATTCTGAAAACACGCTCCAGTTTAATAAGAGCTTATAGAAAAGTTACGTGCTGAAACATAAACCCGAATAAAACCACATCTGGCAAGAGTTCACAGGAACTGAGGTATTAAGATAGCAGTACCACATGCAATGTCGAAATCAAAATATGAAATAGGAAATGAATTATTGACATGAAGTATTAATATGAAAAACTTGCCAAGATATATAAGGTATACAGAAAATCCCATGTATTTTTTTTGTGTGGAAACCTTATGACCTTAAAGATACCTGATGATGACTTAGTGTAAATAATTATGTAACATTAAAAAAAAAAAGTTCATTTTCCAGACCATTAAAAATATAATAATATATTAATTGGCAAACATTGTCTGGGATCTGGGTGACAAAAATATTTTTGTTTCTTTATAACTACATTTAAATAAAATTGTCTTTCATCTCAGAATGTCAAGTTCACTATATATGAATATTACACTATATTGCCAGAAGTATTGGGACACCCCACTAAATCACTGAGTTCAGGTGTTCAATCACTTCATGGCCACAGGTGTATAAATCAAGCACTAGGCATGCAGACGCTTCTACAAACATTTGTGAAAGAATGGGTCGCTCTCAGGAGCTCAGTGAACTCAAGCGTGGTACCGTGATAGGTTGCCACCTGTGCAATAAGTCCATTCCTGAAATTTCCTCACTACTAAATATTCCATGGTCAACTGTTAGTGGGATTATAACAAAGTGGAAGCGATTGGGAACAACAGTAACTCAGCCAGGAAGTGGTAGGCCACGTAAAAATCCCAGAGCGGGGTCAGCGCATGCTGAGGGTCACAGTGCGCAGAAGTCACCAACTTTCTGCAGAGTCAATAGCTACAGACCTCCAAACTTCATGTGGCCTTCAGATGAGCTCAAGAACAGTGTGTAGAGAGCTTCATGGAATGGGTTTCCATGGCCGAGCAGCTCATCCAAGCCTTACATCACCAAGAGCAATGCAAAGCGTGGGATGCAGTGGGGTAAAGCACGCCGCCACTGGACTCTAGAGCAGTGGAGACGTGTTCTCTGGAGTGACCAATCACGCTTCTCTGTCTGGTAATCCCATGGACGAGTCTGGGTTTGGCGGTTGCCAGGAGAACGGTACTTGCCTGACTGCATTGTGCCAAGTGTAAAGTTTGGTGGTGCTTGGTGTGTGTTAGGACAACCATGACCTGAGGCTACATGCACAGTTTAGGCACAGTGCCACCTAGTGGTCCAGAGATACAAAAATGGCTATTTTTGCTTATAACTTCTGAACGCTTTGACCAAAACTGGTCTCTTTAAATTTGGTGCAGCATGCTGAGTCGAACGATACACAATTTTCCCATATCGGCCATTTTGTGCATCAGCCATTTAGAATTTTGTCTTAAAATACTATGTTTACGAACGCATTGGTGTATCATTACGAAACTCGGTATGTGTCTTCAGGACCATTACAGTACTCAACAAATGTGGGTTATAAAATAATGAAAAAAAAAGATTTTTTTTTAAATTATGATTAAATTAGACTATTGTGATAAAACTGGCCTTAATAGATCCTTGGGTCATGCCAAGAACATAGATACCAATTTTTCCATAGGCAGCTGAACTTCCTGTCTTCCATTTTAATTTCCTTTTAAAACCTATTTTTTCGAACTCCTCCTAGACCGACAGAAAGTTATGGATTTCGTGTCTATAAACGAAACCTTTTTTGTATACCGCATCAAAAATGTTGAGGCATGATGCCAAAATGACTCTTAATGCTGTGGCATATTGACACCAAACTTTGCATGTGTCATTGTCACCTCACTCTGACCACACCATATCAGTTGTCACAGCGCCACCTACTGGTCGAAAGTGATAATCCATTAAATCATATTACCAGTGACTGTATTCATGATTTTTTCAGCCATTTTGCCTAAAATCATCTTAAAATGCTCTGATGCCCAGCTATGCTTGCATGACTCATTGTGCTGCATTTGTGCTTGGCCCCGATAATTGCTGCTTGCAGCTATATTTATAGTTATCATCCTTGGTGTGAACAGGCCTTAACCCTAGTTTGACTAACAAGAAACATGCATAACACAATCTCATGACAGTGAGAGTTAGTTTTGACTCTAAGGCATAGTCTTCTGTAGTTCTGCGTTGGATAAAAGGGTTGAACATGTAAACAGATATATTAATACAGGCTAGATTTGGCATTTGGCACAAGGAATTAGTTTATATGAACTTGTCACAATGCGTTAACTCGTTGTTTTGCTTCGTTTTTTTCTCTGTGGCTGACTAACACTGTAAATGAGACACAAATTACACTTCTACTGTATGACAACATTTAATTACTAAGTTCCCGCAGGTGACATTCCCGCAAGTCACTGTTGATTTAATGACAAATGTATCAATCAGGACTGCCCTATGATGTGATGTGGTTCATTCTCCCAGAGTTTCCAGGATGCCTAACCACCTCCCCTATGTTTTATCAACTTCCTGACCTCAAATCCTTTGCAAACATCCTCTCATGAGCAACTGAGAATCAGAGCTTTGGGGGAAATGCCCAACATTACACCCTGGATCTGTCTGACCCACAAAAGCCCTGAGACTTACCATGAGCTTGATACACTTCATCCAACTGAAATGCCACACCTGAACTAAATTATCCAGGACTTTGATAAATAGTCCTCTAATATCCATTTTCATACGATGGCTAAGTTGTCCCTGTTCCATGCAATTTCACGAAAGAGAAAAAAAATTGGCTGTGCATTGACCCCTCAAACCAAAGGCCAAGGGGTAGGACAATGCCATTTAAAGTTTTCAAAATAACAGCAAAAATTGCTGGATTTATAAAGCTAAACTGTAATATATTGGTTTAATTTATTGATGTTATGCAATTTGACAAGCCATGCCTACGAAAAAAAAAAAAAAATATTATTCCATTTATAATTGTGTGAATAATTCAAATATAATATTCAAATTAAAATTATTTTAAAATCAAATTGATTTATAAATTATAATTAAATACCCATGCCTATTATAAAATGTTAATTGTTATAAAAAAAATTATAAAAATGTTATTTTTATTTATAATTAAGAATATATTTTAAATGTTTGAGATACACCGATTAGGCATAACATTATGACCACTGACAGGTGAAGTGAATAGCACTGATTATCTCTTCATCACGGCTCCTGTTAGTGGGTGGGATATATTAGTCAGCAAGTGAACATTTTGTCCTCAAAGTTGATGTGTTAGAAGCAGGAAAAATGGGAAAGCGTCAGGCCCGGTTCTAGGCACCTATAGAAGGGTGGGCTAGCAGATATCCTGGGTGGGCTTTTTTTGGGTGGGGGGAGTGGGGGTATACACTAGATAGATAGGACAGATAGATAGATATCCAGTGATAATTTGGAAAGAAAACGGAATGGAAGCCTACATGTTACTATAGCAATGAATGCATCTTTAATTGCATAGAAAGGGGCAATTAAATGCTACACAGGATGTGTTTTTTAAATTCCATTGCGCTACTTTCATATCGTTTTTTAATGTAAACATCACCCTAGACCGTTAGACTGTTGCGCTCACATCTCTTCCATACTTTTGCAGAGTATCGTGCATGACGCGGCTTTATAAGTTAAAATAACTTTTAAAAAATGCTTAACCTGCACTAACCTGTAAGAATGGCCCTAAACTGATTAAAAGCGCATTCTTATTTCAGTGCTGTTATTTAAACAGTAAGTTTGCCTTGTACATTCAGTTTACAGCATCAACAGCAAGCCAAAGAGGGCAAGGTTTCAACTGAACTATGCATTTACATTTTTGTTCTAGTTCTGTCCATGCAATATGCACATTCTTAAATTAGCTAGGTTTGTTTTTTAGCTAATTTCAACTTGGCATGAATCATAAGTCAAATCAGAGCTGTATTAATATTAAACAAGATGCATATTCACGAATAGGCTACAAATAATTGCCTTAGCACGCAAATATTTCTGCCCGTTTTCGTTCGTGTGAGTGCAGCCCCTGCTCTTCTGCTACAGACTGAAGCACGCGAGTAGCCTATAATGCGCCACGCCGTTACTTTCAGTTAATAAAAGGAAAGAATACTGCAAATTTCTGGTGTTATTTTTGTGATTGTTTGGGGCATTCTACAGCCCTTCATCAAAACTTTCAACACATAGCCCACCTCAGATTGTTTTAATCAATGTACAAATCGTAAAAACAAATGAACACTTTCAGTTCCTAAATTCTGATTGGGTGGGCAAGGCAGATGTTTGGGTCGGCTCAGCCCACCCCTGCCAATGCCTAGAACTGGCCCCGGCAAGCGTAAGGATTTGAGCGAGTTTGACAAGGGCCAAATTGTGATGGCTAGATGACTGGGTCAGAGCATCTCCAAAAGTGCAGCTCTTGTAGTGTGTCTCGGTCTGCAGTGGTCAGGATCTATCAAAAGTGCTCCAAGGAAGGAACAGTGGAGAACCGGAGACAGGGTCATGGCCGGCCAAGGCTCATTGATGCACGTGGGGACCGAAGGCTAGCCCGTGTGGTCCAATCAAACAGACGAGCTACTGTAGCTCACATTGCTCAAGAAGTTAATGCTGGTTCTGATAGAAAGGTGTCAGAATACACAGTGCATCTCAGTTTGTTGCGTATGGGGCTGCATAGCCGCAGATCAAGGTGCCCATGCTGACCCCTGTCCACCGCCGAAAGCACCAACAGTGGCACGTGAGCATCAGAACTGGACCACGGAGCAATGGAAGAAGGTGGCCTGGTCTGATGAATCACGTTTTCTTTTACATCACGTGGATGGCCGGGTGTGTGTGCGTGGCTTACCTGGGGAACACATGGCACCAGGATGCACTATGGGAACAAGGCAAGCTGGCGGAGGCAGTGTGATGCTTTGGGCAATGTTCTGCTGGGAAACCTTGGGTCCTGCCATACATGTGGATGTTACTTTGACACGTACCACCTACCTAAGCATTGTTGCAGACCATGTACACCCTTTCATGGAAACGGTATTCCCTGGTGGCTGTGGCTCTTCCAGCAGGATAATGCGCCTGCCACAAAGCAAAAATGGTTCAGGAATGGTTTGAGGAGCACAACAATGAGTTTGAGGTGTTGACTTGGCCTCCAAATTCCCCAGATCTCAATCCAATCGAGCATCTGTGGGATGTGCTGAACAAACAAGTCCAATCCATGGAGGCCCCACCTCGCAACTTACAGGACTTAAAGGATCTGCTGCTAACATCTTGGTGCCAGATACCACAGCACACCTTCAGGGGTCTAGTGGAGTCCATGCCTCAGTGGGTCAGGGTGACCAACACAATATTAGAAAGGTGGTCATAATGTATCTGTTACGGAATGTATACTCGGAACACAAAGAGGAATGGTTAACAGAGACAGCACAACGGTGGAGATGAAAACAGGATGGATACACACACACCTCTATCTTGGACGGATGAACATGGAGAGTGACGGTAAGACTTGAAGGTAATCGTTGGAGAACAGGACACAAGAAAAATCACTGGAGAAACAGGTAGGTAGTCCGTGTTGTATGAACGAGATCAGACAATTGACTGAGGTGAGGTGTGTGCTTATGAAGTGAGCTGATGAGGGTGCAGATGAGGTGCAGGTGTGTGTGATTAGTACTCTGGTGATTGGGTGCGCTGGGGTTGACTGGTGAGAGAGCCTGGCAGATCTGTCACAGTTGCCTGATCGGTGTACACTCACCTAAAGGATTATTAGGAACACCTGTTCAATTTCTCATTAATGCAATTATCTAATCAACCAATCACATGGCAGTTGCTTCAATGCATTTAGGGGTGTGGTCCTGGTCAAGACAATCTCCTGAACTCCAAACTGAATGTCAGAATGGGAAAGAAAGGTGATTTAAGCAATTTTGAGCGTGGCATGGTTGTTGGTGCCAGACGGGCCGGTCTGAGTATTTCACAATCTGCTCAGTTACTGGGATTTTCACGCACAACCATTTCTAGAGTTTACAAAGAATGGTGTGAAAAGGGAAAAACATCCAGTATGTGGCAGTCCTGTGGGCGAAAATGCCTTGTTGATGCTAGAGGTCAGAGGAGAATGGGCCGACTGATTCAAGCTGATAGAAGAGCAACTTTGACTGAAATAACCACTCGTTACAACCGAGGTATGCAGCAAAGCATTTGTGAAGCCACAACACGCACAACCTTGAGGCGGATGGGCTACAACAGCAGAAGACCCCACCGGGTACCACTCATCTCCACTACAAATAGGAAAAAGAGGCTACAATTTGCATGAGCTCACCAAAATTGGACAGTTGAAGACTGGAAAAATGTTGCCTGGTCTGATGAGTCTCGATTTCTGTTGAGACATTCAGATGGTAGAGTCAGAATTTGGCGTAAACAGAATGAGAACATGGATCCATCATGCCTTGTTACCACTGTGCAGGCTGGTGGTGGTGGTGTAATGGTGTGGGGGATGTTTTCTTGGCACACTTTAGGCCCCTTAGTGCCAATTGGGCATCGTTTAAATGCCACGGCCTACCTGAGCATAGTTTCTGACCATGTCCATCCCTTTATGACCACCATGTACCCATCCTCTGATGGCTACTTCCAGCAGGATAATGCACCATGTCACAAAGCTCGAATCATTTCAAATTGGTTTCTTGAACATGACAATGAGTTCACTGTACTAAAATGGCCCCCACAGTCACCAGATCTCAACCCAATAGAGCATCTTTGGGATGTGGTGGAACGGGAGCTTCGTGCCCTGGATGTGCATCCCACAAATCTCCATCAACTGCAAGATGCTATCCTATCAATATGGGCCAACATTTCTAAAGAATGCTTTCAGCACCTTGTTAAATCAATGCCACGTAGAATTAAGGCAGTTCTGAAGGCGAAAGGGGGTCAAACACAGTATTAGTATGGTGTTCCTAATAATCCTTTAGGTGAGTGTATATTCATTAATATAACAGTTATCTCTGGTTCTCGAATCTGATTGGCTGAGAGCCTTTTCCAGCCATGCAATATTCTACCAGTATCAAATATTCTACCGTTTTTTTAATTGTGAGTTTCAAAATTAAATTTTGATTTATAAATTATAATATACCCCATGTCTATTATACAGTATAATTATAATTCATACAAAATTGCCACTTCGTAAAAAGGTTTAGTTTTATGTGAGAACAGCTTGATTTTGTTGATCTAACATTTGAATGAACATTTGTTTAAGATTGGTGTGTTGAGGTATACGTGCATCCCATTGCAACACTGGGGTTTAATATTTTTACCTATCAGGGTAAGAGGTCTTATATTGTCATATAGTGGGCTTTGAAAAACAAACATAATTATGAAAAAAGAGGTTTGTAAGTTATTGCATTGCTAACTGTAGTTTCTGTAACTGTAGAATTTGAAGATCATTAGATTAACAAAATCTTTTAAGTTTTCAGTTCTTACTTGAGTTAACTAAACAAATTGACCAACTCAATCTCACTGGAAAAGTATTTTACGAGGTGGCAATTTCTTATGAATTCATACAATGTGAAACTTTGATTTTTAAAAAAGAAGAAAAAAAGCATGCATGAAGGTCCACCCCAATCATAACCGTCAGTGGGGCATAAGCAGATCTTACAAAAACATACAAATGAGATTAAACAACTTAATATGAATAAGCTACCAATTTGCCAAACTTTAAAATAGTTATGAATTGCCGTTGAAAAAATTGACTGTAATAGGTTCCCCTTTTTGTGTATGATGGGCTAAAATTAGTGCATGGATTCTTGCAGAAGGATGTGTCTTTCCTCTGTCTGGGGTGAGAGAGTCAAGCACCACTTACTGATGAAATCTGACTTCACCGCGTCCATGTGACTCTATCACTCAAGAGACATTAAGGACCTCTTGGTTTAGCTCACTAAAGTCCAGACAGAATCCCATTCAGAAGAAGTGAACAAATGTGTGAGAGAGCCGCAAATGTCTTTCCTGACATCAGTCAGGTGAAGTTAAAATCATAACATCCTCCCATCCTAAACTGATCTCATCTTAATCTGGCACATAATTACCTTTGGCTGCGCTTGAGAGATTTCAAAAGGAAACATTTTACCTCATGCATGTGGAGACCAGTGCGGTTTCTTTTCTCAAAAGCGTGGCGCTGCCCCCAGTGGGCTGGGCTGGTTCTGCATGGATGGAGCATAGAGGAAGGGAGCGTCGCAGTCCTTGCTTTCATGCATCTTATCTCGACATGTCTTTGAGGATGAAGGTAATGTTGGGCGTTAGCTTATCACACCCATTTGTTCTTTTTGTTTGCCCTTGATTGTGTGGAAAATGGTTTATGTCAAAAGACCCCACATCCGTCTTGCTCATTTGAATGAGGTTTCGTTTGAAATTAGTTATTACTTTGGCTTGTAGATTTGTTTTGTCCCAACTAAAGCTGAAGTTACACTGATGTCCCTGTCCTACTAAATACCAGCATACGTCAACTGGTGGAGGCCATTTCAATCTGTGCGTGACGCACTACAGGCCGGATGACATTAGTTAAGGGGTAACAATTAGCAGAGGCAATTAACCTTTAGAGGGACACCAATCTAGTAAAAGAGGACATGAAGAATGACCATCCACCGTTATAAATCCCATATATTGCCTCTTATAATCAGTAAAATGACTACAAGCTCCTGGTGAAACTGGGTAAGTGTGATACGGCCTATTTTCTAGAATTATCCTAGAATATTAATCGTTTTACTAAACTGATATTTTTATTTAATGTAAGAGTTATTCGTATTCATATAGTTTCTACAGTCGTACAATTGCTTTAGTTACACAAAAAAAATTAGCGTAATTCATGGATTTTCACTGAAAGTGAAAGAAGAACATTTCTGAATTCTAGTCAAGTCTTGCAGTGTTTGTACTATGGACATAAATGATGCTGGACTTTTCCACCAAAAATATGAGGCAACTGTTTTCAACACTGATAATAATCATAAATGTTTCTTGAGCATCAAATCCTCATATGAGAATGATTTGTGAAGGATTATGTGACTCTGAAGACTGGAGTAATGATGATAAATTCAGCTTTGATCACAGGAATTTACCAACATATATTCACATAAATAACAGTTCTTTTAAATTATAATATTTCATAATATTTTGTTTTTTACAGTATTTTTTATCAAATAAATGCAGCTTCAAAAAAATTTTTTTTTTCTCCAAATGTTTGAAAAAACATTTGAACCAGTAGCGTACAAACAGATTTAGACCATCAAAGGTTGATAGTTAAAATTTTAGTTTTCAATTTTGTAATTTTATTATGTGCTTTCATTATTTTATTCGTTGTTTTCTATTTCTATTTATTTCTATTTTTTTTTCCCGTACTCTAACTTAAACTTAAATGTAAATGAGCTGAAATAAATACGTTTAAGTTTCTAAATCTAATATTTATATATTTATTTATATTTCAATTATATACAGTGACACAATAAACTACTGACATGCCAAAGGATGTAAAGGTAAAAAGGTCAACATGTGCATAAAATAAGAGGGCTGTCTATTTTATGTGTTCATTTAATACGATCACTATACTAATCAAATAATGCAAATATAATATTATATAATTCAATAATTCCCTACGGCTACCTTGGACAGACTGATAAACTGTTCTTATGATAGGCTTATGTTTAATGATATAAAAATAAAACTATATATTGACTTCTTGCCACTTTTGTAATATCTGTTCAATGATTTTTCTGCCCCAATAATGTCTTTGAATATTGATATGTGATTTACTGTGATTCACTTAATGAACTGATATTTAATATAGAAAACCTGGCGTTTCAAATTAGGGAGTCCCTGCTTAGAAATGTTTGAACTAAGAGACTGTGTTGGTCCAGGTTGTCCATTGATCGAAGAGCAGGCATTAATCACTCCCACACTTCTGCCAAAGACAACATTAGGAGTCTCCGGCACTGACGTAGCAGGGGCGAGACCCTGTCGCTCTACACGCAGCAGCATGTGTGGCCAGTGTGATAACAGACACTGAGCTGTCCTGCTCTTTGAATCTTCTTCACTCATCTCAGTAGCCGAGGACGCCAATGAGCCACCAGAATGAAAGGATCTGTGACGTGGAGGGGTGCAGGCGATGTAATTGTTTGCACTTGTGGCTCCTGTGGTCCACTGGCATGTCTGATAACTGACAGGATGCTAATCACTCTGTCCTCAATAAGAAGTGGCTGACAACAGATGGAGAGAACAATAACACAAAACAATAACAGGGCTGACTGGTTTGAATGAAGCTGTCCACCCACACATCGACAACTGAAAGCTATAGGTGGAATGAGCGCGTGTAGTGCAACCACTTAATTTGAAGATTAATTTGACCTAAGTCATTCTAAATAAATAAATAATAATAATAATAATAACAATTATTATTAGTAGTAGTAGAATGTGTGAATAAAGTGATTATTGAGTGAATGTAAGTGAATATGCAAACTAGTAATAAACTATATACATTTATTTTATTAATTTATATAGATATAAAAAAACACCACCACCAATTATTAATGATCATAAATAAGCAAATATTTAAATCATTACTATATTATATATTGGTTATTATTTTTATCATTATTCTTAGTATTGTTGTTAAATAACATCAATATAAATATGTAAACTGTATATAGTTTATTAATACTACTTAAACTAATCAATAATAATATATTGGTGGTGATGAGGATGAGGATGATGATGAAATAATATCTATATAAATAAATAAAATGTATTTATATAGTTTATTAATGCTACTTATACAAAATAATATATTGGTGGTGGTGATGATCATTAAATAATATTCATATAAATAAATAAAATGTATTCACAGTCACGGGATGAAGTGCATGGCGAAGGAGATACCGGATCAAAGGAAAATGAGACCCTGGAGTGGGCTCATGGTCGGAGCCGACACTGGACTGTACTTAGGGACCGGAGCTGACACTGGAGTGGACTCTGGACTGTGCTCTGGGCCTGGAGCCGACACCGGACTGTGCTCTGGGCCTGGAGCCAACACTGGACTGTGCTCTGGGCCTGGAGCCGAAACTGGACTGTGCTTTGGACCTGGAGCCGACACTGGACTGTGCTCTGGACCTGGAGCCGACACTGGACTGTGCTCAGGGGCTGGAGCCGACACTGGACTGTGCTCAGGGGCTGGAGCCGACACTGGACTGTGCTCAGGGGCTGGAGCCGACACTGGACTGTGCTCAGGGGCTGGAGCCGACACTGGACTGTGCTCAGGGGCTGGAGCCGACACTGGACTGTGCTCAGGGGCTGGAGTTGACACTGGACTGTGCTTTGGACCTGGAGCCGACACTGGACTGTGCTCTGGACCTGGAGCCGACACTGGACTGTGCTCAGGGGCTGGAGCCGACACTGGACTGTGCTCAGGGGCTGGAGCCGACACTGGACTGTGCTCAGGGGCTGGAGCCGACACTGGACTGTGCTCAGGGGCTGGAGTCGACACTGGACTGTGCTCAGGGGCTGGAGCCGACACTGGACTGTGCTCAGGGGCTGGAGTTGACACTGGACTGTGCTCAGGGGCTAGAGTGGGTCTGTGTGTGGCCCAGACACACATAATTGCTAGAGCCAATATGGACAGTGCAATGCTCTAAGTTGAGTGCTGAAATTTCCCTCACTGCATCACACTCTGGAATTTCCCTCACTGGAACAGACTTGGGAATTTCTCTCACTGGAAAGAACCTGGGAACTTCTCTCACTGCAATGGACTACCGTGGACAGACTGACAAACTGTTCTTATGATAGGTTTTTGTTCAATGATATTAAAGTAAAACTATATATTGACTTCTTACCACTTTTGTAATATCTGTTCAATGATTTTTCTGCTCCAATAATGTCTTTGAATTACCTGAATTTGTGGGCTTTCCTTGGCAAATATTAATATGTGATTTATTGTGATTCACCTAATGAACTGATATTGAATATAGAAAAACTATAGAAAATTTCTCACTGGAACAGACTGGAAGGATCCACAGATTTCAGCACTTACTCAAAAAAGTCCAAAAAGGTCCCTGAGGACCATTGATGGGCAGGCGTGCTTTCTTCTGCTCATTAAGGCTGATGTGATAGAATACCTTTAATTAATGGTCAGGAAATGGAATCAGGCACGGCAGTTGTAGAAAATAGTGATGTTCGGTTCTTGAACGAATCGTTCTTTTGCGCCCGTTCTCAGAGAGTAACCGGTTGAGCTGGTTCATTAATCGAACTTTAGTTCTGGGTTGATGACGCAAGACGCAAGACGCAAAAGCCAAAGTAGCATGTCAGACTAAAAAAGAACTGAATGAGCTAGTTCAACCAGCTGTCGAAGTTCTCCGAAGATTACTGAGGATTCTGATGATTGAGTTGGCGATGCACGTCTGAGGCACGTCCTGGAAATATGCTTATTATGACTACTGTTATTAAATAACATTTTATTAAAACCTGCAAAAAACTTTCTTTGAAAGATTTAAATACATTTTACTGTAGTTTATTGTGCATGCAGATTATATTTTAAGTTGTTAAGCGAAATGGTTTAGCTATTTTATTAAAACATGAAAAAAAATGTTTTTACGCATTTTGCGCATGCAGATTATATTTTAAATCAAGGAGTTTATATGGACAATAAACAAGGAGTTGGTTTACTCGTTCTATGGTATACTTTAGACATAAAGAACATATCCACGTTTGTTGATCAGTGCCTGTAATGTGTGCTGTAGTTGCGCAATTTTCATTTGAATCTGACGTGAAGGATAAATGAATTAACTGTGAACACAGACACCATTAACATAAGTGAATGAAAGGCAATAATCAGCAAAATACACTCACGCAAATAACCTAACTTTATTCGATTGTTTCAATATGCATTGACACAGATTACTTTATTTGAATGTTTCCTTATAACACGACTGAGAAATGCATAAAAGAAATGCATAGTGACATCATTGCATGATGATGTCAAGAACCTATGAATCGGTCTTTTGAACCAGTTCATTGAGCCGAACTGTACGAAAAGAACCGGTTCACGGAAATGAATCGGACTTTGCATCACTAGTAGAAAATCACTTGCTTGGTCCTCGAGGGTTCTTCCCTGTTGTTCCAGGCAGAGCATGCGCACCACTGGTAGGTCCATTCTTCAGTCTTTATTCATGAGTTCTGTATTCTGTCACGGTTGGTGGCCAAAATGAAACACATGGTGAAGGAAATACTCAATACTGACTTTTAATCTAATAATAACCTGAATAACTTGGAGAAATCGCAACCACGCTACCCATAGACATTAACAATATGGATCCGACCTAACTGAGGGCTTAAGTACACGAGGGCAAACAAAGGAGCTGATGAGTTAATTAACGAGGGACAGGTGAATTAGATGAAACAATGAAACACATGGGAAAACTGGGTCAAAGGAAAATGAGAAAACAGAAAGTGAACACAATGAAAACAAAAAACAGAACATAACCCTGACATTTATAGTCTATTAATACTACTTATACTAAACAATAATTAATAATACATAGCGATGGTGGTGTTGGTGGTGATGATGATGATTATACTGGCATATCTGTAGCTCAAACAGTGGAGCACAGCGCTAG
Source organism: Rhinogobio ventralis (assembly GCA_039654625.1). Taxonomy (NCBI): domain Eukaryota; kingdom Metazoa; phylum Chordata; class Actinopteri; order Cypriniformes; family Gobionidae; genus Rhinogobio; species Rhinogobio ventralis. The sequence goes on along the minus strand of CM077217.1, from coordinate 26,412,677 downwards.
CAACACCAAGATCATAGCTTTGATTCTCAGGAAATTAATGCAAATTTGCTTCTAAATTAAATAAATGTAATGTAAATTATTGCATTAATTGCATTCATTTATGCATCTGCATACATTAGATTACTTAACTGCGAGGACATTGGTATGCGGTTGCTATCTTTTTCTGAGTGATTGCTAGTTCATTGCATGTTGATTGCTTGCTGGTCCAAGTCCAAAAAAAAAAAAAAAAAACTTAAAGTTTAATACTTAAGTATGAGTGATAGTGAGACACTTGTCTTGGCAACCCACTAATGATCAATCATAGTGCAATGTTCACTTCCAAATAAAACCACATATACGACAATATGACAGTCTTATCCAGGGTTGCCCACTCTCACGCATTTGGCGTGAGACACCCGCTTTCAGGCTCTGTCTCACGGTCTCACTCTGCCCAAGTAAATCTCACGCCAAATTGCCAAACCTGCTTTTGATATGAAACAAAGTCTAAGCTTTTAAAGTTTTAATACGAAATTCAAACAATAAATACCGTTTTGGCACACTTAATGTGGCATAAAGCCGGCGGCGCGCGTGGTCACGTGGTTCATGGAATTCTCAATAATTCTAAACAAACCAGCGCTGTCAATACATTTGAATGGTTTAAGCGGATAGACAATAGCTTCACTGTACAGGTATTTGCAGCAAGTTTCGGTAACCAGTACAGCACAGTGTGCATTGATTATTACGTCAACCACATTTACAGTATAATTTTCTTATGGAGAGTGATGGAGATTGTTAACATTAATGATAATGTTTTTCTTGTATTTAGCCCTCAGGTATTCCTTACTAATTGGTCACACTCATACTCATTGGTGATCAAATGTGACCATACACCTTAACTATTTTTCAATTAAATAAATGTTCTATATTTTAGTTCAATAATATTTATTTAATATTTTGAGGAGATCTTTTGGTACTAAATACTATTTGGGCAATAATTATGGTCCATTAATTACCACTTAAAATATTTTTCTTCTAATATTTTTATTATTTATATTACAATTAGTCATTTTGTGACTGTAAAAATAATAATTTTCATTTGTAATGCCATTACCCACCAGGTGCCTGTATGGCTCTTTAATAAATATACATGTATCTAGTCTAGTGGTTAAAAAAAGTATTGCAGATCATAACTGCTCACTTATTTTTAGGTTTTGCATTTTAATACATATTTAGACATGATCAAACACTAGCTTTCTTTAAATGTGAAATTTTAAAACGTTAATAACTTACATCCTAATATCTTTAATGATACTTATATAAGCACACACAAGTGAATATTAATGAATGCGAGCAAATATAATTTAACCCAAGAAAAGTTTGAAATAGTGCTAAAAAGGAAAACTTATTTTTCCTTATACACTCACCTAAAGGATTATTAGGAACACCTGTTCAATTTCTCATTAATGCAATTATCTAATCAACCGATCACATGGCAGTTGCTTCAATGCATTTAGGGGTGTGGTCCTGGTCAAGACAATCTCCTGAACTCCAAACTGAATGTCAGAATGGGAAAGAAAGGTGATTTAAGCAATTTTGAGCGTGGCATGGTTGTTGGTGCCAGACGGGCCGGTCTGAGTATTTCACAATCTGCTCAGTTACTGGGATTTTCACGCACAACCATTTCTAGAGTTTACAAAGAATGGTGTGAAAAGGGAAAAACATCCAGTATGCGGCAGTCCTGTGGGCGAAAATGCCTTGTTGATGCTAGAGGTCAGAGGAGAATGGGCCGACTGATTCAAGCTGATAGAAGAGCAACTTTGACTGAAATAACCACTCGTTACAACCGAGGTATGCAGCAAAGCATTTGTGAAGCCACAACACGCACAACCTTGAGGCGGATGGGCTACAACAGCAGAAGACCCCACCGGGTACCACTACAAATAGGAAAAAGAGGCTACAATTTGCACAAGCTCACCAAAATTGGACAGTTGAAGACTGGAAAAATGTTGCCTGGTCTGATGAGTCTCGATTTCTGTTGAGACATTCAGATGGTAGAGTCAGAATTTGGCGTAAACAGAATGAGAACATGGATCCATCATGCCTTGTTACCACTGTGCAGGCTGGTGGTAGTGGTGTAATGGTGTGGGGGATGTTTTCTTGGCACACTTTAGGCCCCTTAGTGCCAATTGGGCATCGTTTAAATGCCACTGCCTACCTGAGCATTGTTTCTGACCATGTCCATCCCTTTATGACCACCATGTACCCGTCCTCTGATGGCTACTTCCAGCAGGATAATGCACCATGTCACAAAGCTCGAATCATTTCAAATTGGTTTCTTGAACATGACAATGAGTTCACTGTACTAAAATGGCCCCCACAGTCACCAGATCTCAACCCAATAGAGCATCTTTGGGATGTGGTGGAACGGGAGCTTCGTGCCCTGGATGTGCATCCCACAAATCTCCATCAACTGCAAGATGCTATCCTATCAATATGGGCCAACATTTCTAAAGAATGCTTTCAGCACCTTGTTGAATCCATGCCACGTAGAATTAAGGCAGTTCTGAAGGCGAAAGGGGGTCAAACACAGTATTAGTATGGTGTTCCTAATAATCCTTTAGGTGAGTGTATGTACAGTAGGCTATACATATGAATTGATACTGAATCGAGAACGAAATCGATATTTGTGCCAATCACCCCTCCACCACCACCACCACCAAAAAAAAATCTCACTCCAACCTGAACTTAAAAGTTGGCAACCCTGCTTATCATCTTGATATCATGTTACATGCAATTACAAGACCCATTCACTTTCAAGGAAATTATAATGTATCATACTGTGTTGCTGTGTTATGTTGCATAAACGCCTGCTAATATGAGAATTTCCCATGAAATCCCATGCTGAAAACTCCAGGAAGTCTGCTACAAATATTTAATATCATGATGTGAGATGTTTTTTTTTAACACAATGATTATATTCTTAAACTACCATGTCTTTTCTATATTGGCCTAACACAGGGATTTAGCTTCAGGTGCTTTTCTTTTGTGATAAAGTCAGCGCTGGTTGGATAAGATTCCCGATTAAGCACGTAGGCCTACTATATTCCCATAAACTCAAAAACTGTTATGTTCGTTCCTTTTAAATCAACAGTATTGGCTTGAAACGCTTACAGCAGCACTGAAGAGTGACCAAAGCATCTGCTCTAATGATCCAATCATGTAGCGCTCAGCTAGGACACACACATACACACATACCCTGTATTAAAAACCACTGCCTTTTAAGGCAGCATACTAACTGAAATTAACTTCACAAATTATGTATGGACACATTTGTCCTCATGTGAGTTGATTTCAGTAGAACTTGATGTTAGGATGTTGCTAAGCTAACAATACGATACTGTAAACTTAAAAACAACACAGCACACACAAAAAATCGGTTCTGTTTAATTCGTTTTAACTATATGGTATCTACATTTTATTGGTACTGAATGAAATAAAATAATGCAGACTTAGTATTTGGTCAAATTTAGATAAATTAGATGGCAACATATTGTTGCTGTTTAGACAAGCAGCTCAATATGTCTATAGTGTGAAAGAAGAGCTTGTAGTTCTTGTTGTTTTATCACAAGAGCCTTTTTCATTGTAGGAGACTTAAAAATTGCTTTACGCAAGTAATAATTAATTCACTTTGTGCTCTTTGTTGATTTGTGCTTAATGAGTCCAATTATAGTTACCTTTAAAATTATGTCTATTTAAATAAAGCTAATCATGTCTAATTACTAAAGCATACCCTCTCAAACATTATTGTCCCCAGCCATTTACTTTATGCTTCATGTTTTCTGCACAGGCATGTGTTTGCCATTAAATGGGACATTGTGAGGAGATTGTACTCATTCTCAATCACAGCGCTCCGGTGAAAGACAAAATAACATAGGGGAATCATAGTACGGCTGCAGCTCAAACAGAACAACTGCCATACTTTCTCCATGTGGAAGTGCACGTACTCTAAGAACAACGTTTATTAGTCATAGAGTCAACACTAAAGCAGTATGTGCAATGCACATCTTATGTCATGTTTTAACATTGCGCAACACTGTTCTTCCCCTAGGTTTATCATTGTCTGCTTGTCTCTCATACAAGTCATCATAGAATGTCGTTAAATAAATTTTCTAGACTAATTTCCTCTTGTTGCTCAACATTTGCCACATCCTAGTGACTTCAATGTTGCTATGCAAATGCTATGTGGTTTCTAGGCAATTCTAAGTGGTTGCTTTTCTAGCCTCAAAAGTAAAAATAGCCCCTACCCAAATCTATGATATTCGTGTATATAGATATGGCTTGTGTCCCTTCTTCAGTGTAAGTCTATGGAATCTTTATTTTTACATGTTTTGCCCTTCAGAAGAAAATAAAGAAATGAAATAGCACACCTGTCCTCAACAAACTGCACACTCTGAGGTATCATTCATTTAATCATGGGGCAAATTGGATAAACTCTAAATTAGTACTGTAAAATTTTCCAAGGTCTTTACAATTCCAGCTGTTTAAAGTACAAGTTTTATTCTTTGAAAAGCTTTAAGGGACATGAGTAGTTCATCAAAATGTGTGACAGAGACTGTTGATGAAGAGACCTAAAGTAAAGTAATTAATTCCCTTAGTTTAGTGCTCAGTTGATTTGTGCATGAGTCCCTTCATCCATTCTTCAAACCACTTGTCTACTATGTAGGGTCACAGCGATGCTGAAGCCTAGCCAGCATCTTGGGCTGAAGGCAGGGAAACACCCTAAACAGATGGCCAATCCATTACAGGGATAACCGGGACATACACTCACACCTACAGGCAATTTAGTGTCTCCAATTCATCTGACCTGCATGTCTTTAGATTATGGGGGAAACTGGAGAACCGAACAGAAAGGCCTCAGCCGGAACTCAAACGTGGGACCTTCTTGCTGTGAGGCGACAGTGCTACCCACTGAGCCACTGTGCCATACATTGGCATGTTGGCTCAGCCATTGACACGACTACCAACGGGAGTGCAAACAGTGGTCCGTCTGTTGGACGACAGCAGAGAGACAATAAAAACCAATAGCACTGTCAGTATGAACCTCCCATTTTACGTAGCCAGACATTTGGCTATCAGCATAACCAGGTTATCGGACTATTTTGGTCAATAACTAACCCCTTAGATAGGAAGAGATCACACCGGACCAAGTGCCAAACCACAGTTTTATCAACTTACATTTAGGGGTGGGTAAATCTGAAATAGATATACACTCACCTAAAGGATTATTAGGAACACCATACTAATACTGTGTTTGACCCCCTTTCGCCGTCAGAACTGACTTAATTCTACGTGGCATTGATTCAACAAGGTGCTGAAAGCATTCTTTAGAAATGTTGGCCCATATTGATAGGATAGCATCTTGCAGTTGATGGAGATTTGTGGGATGCACATCCAGGGCACGAAGCTCCCGTTCCACCACATCCCAAAGATGCTCTATTGGGTTGAGATCTGGTGACTGTGGGGGCCATTTTAGTACAGTGAACTCATTGTCATGTTCAAGAAACCAATTTGAAATGATTCGAGCTTTGTGACATGGTGCATTATCCTGCTGGAAGTAGCCATCAGAGGATGGGTACATGGTGGTCATAAAGGGATGGACATGGTCAGAAACAATGCTCAGGTAGGCCGTGGCATTTAAACGATGCCCAATTGGCACTAAGGGGCCTAAAGTGTGCCAAGAAAACATCCCCCACACCATTACGCCACCACCACCAGCCTGCACAGTGGTAACAAGGCATGATGGATCCATGTTCTCATTCTGTTTACGCCAAATTCTGACTCTACCATCTGAACGTCTCAACAGAAATCGAGACTCATCAGACCAGGCAACATTTTTCCAGTCTTCAACTGTCCAATTTTGGTGAGCTCGTGCAAATTGTAGCCTCTTTTTCCTATTTGTAGTGGAGATGAGTGGTACCCGGTGGGGTCTTCTGCTGTTGTAGCCCATCCGCCTCAAGGTTGTGTGTGTTGTGGCTTCACAAATGCTTTGCTGCATACCTCGGTTGTAACGAGTGGGTATTTCAGTCAAAGTTGCTCTTCTATCAGCTTGAATCAGTCGGCCCATTCTCCTCTGACCTCTAGCATCAACAAGGCATTTTCGCCCACAGGACTGCCGCATACTGGATGTTTTTCCCTTTTCACACCATTCTTTGTAAACTCTAGAAATGGTTGTGCGTGAAAATCCCAGTAACTGAGCAGATTGTGAAAATACTCAGACCGGCCCGTCTGGCACCAACAACCATGCCACGCTCAAAATTGCTTAAATCACCTTTCTTTCCCATTCTGACATTCAGTTTGGAGTTCAGGAGATTGTCTTGACCAGGACCACACCCCTAAATGCATTGAAGCAACTGCCATGTGATTGGTTGATTAGATAATTGCATTAATGAGAAATTGAACAGGTGTTCCTAATAATCCTTTAGGTGAGTGTATATATAACAGAGATTTTAGAGTGCATTTTTATTATTTAAAAATGAAAAACCTTTAATATCAAATTGATTGACCCAGCACTGTCAAAAAACAACCCAGCAAATGGGTTAATGTATAAAACTCAACAAGCTAGGTAGAAATAGCCCAGCATGTGTTCTGTCCAATATTTACCCAGTGCCAAATAACCAAGAAATGGTCATTTTTTAGAGTAGCATTTTTCTAGTTCTACTAAAACTGACATAAAACATCTGACTCCCAATTGAGTAGATTGGGTAGTCAGCCAGTCCGTTTGAAACCAGAATTAAACTGACTGTAAAACAGGAAATTCAGCCAGCTCTCGTGTATATACATCAAATGATCTCAAGGGAGACTGAGACTATGGCCTTGTCGCCTTTGTGGGCATGTGTCCAGTAGGGCAGGGGCTCTGGCCCTCAAGGTCCACTATCCTGCAGAATTTAGTTAGATTCTTAAGGTGTGTTTGATTATACTTGGAATGAATCTCTGTTGGACAGTGAACCTCAAGAGCCAGAGTTGCCCACCTCTGCCCACACACCGAGTACCACCCCTGGAACTAGGGACTTTGGGGTGGTACTCGGTGTGTTTTGACCACAGGGACCAGGGTCTGAATGAAGTTCCCCCTCAGAAAGTCCCTGCTCGCGAGGTAGTACTTTCTCAAAGTTCAGGAACTTTTGGGGGTGGGACTTGGGCACTGAACATGCTGATTGGTTGAGTTCACACAGCATTTTATTTCAACCACCGTTTTTAAAAGTCTGTATTCGAATCAACAACGGAGTTTAAAAAAATATGACCGATAGACTGCCGACGAGGCTTTATTAAGCTTATATGCGGTGGACGAAATCCAGCGGGAACTGGAAAGTCGTGCATAGTCCTACGTCACCGGACTAATCTTCACGGTACTTTAGACCGCGATGGAAACACAGACAGCAACAGGTCTGGGGGAAAAAGAGTTCCTGGGACAAATTGTTCTGGGTAATTTCGGTGGAAAAGCAGCTAAAGATGCCTGAGAGCACCCCATATATGACTTTTAGCTGGACTCATTTTTGGCCTGTTTGTCTTATTAAGATAGGACAGTAAATCAGAGACAAGAAATTATATGAGAGCAAAGAGGGGGGGCAGAATTAAGGAAGGACCACAAACTGGGACCCGAACGCGGGTCACCCGAGCACTGTTGCGCTATGTGTCAGAGTGCTGCCCAAAATGCTGTGGACTTAACAGCACAACAGTCTATCACCCTCCAAAGAAAGGTCACCAAAGTGTGAACTTTGGACTACCAGGACTGAAAGCGTCATTTGGGATGAGGCCTAGGAAAGCTTTAGCTGCACTTAAGAATAAAGCGGTAATCTCTTGAGACATTCTTGCTCAGCCACTTGAAAGCAGGGTGGAGGTACACCACTGATGTGCCAAACGTGATATCCGACAGTAATCCAGGCCCCTGGTGAAATCACGGCCGTGTCTCCAACTGTGATGGTGGTTTCCGAGGCAAATATTTATGTGGGCAGGTCAGTCAGGTATAATGGGGTTGGAAGGGTGGGAAATGGAATATTGCAGTGTCTTGGCCTGGTTTGTAGACTCAGATCTCCGCTGCTGCAGAAAGCTTTTTGCCAGACCCTGACCTTCACAAATGTTGTAGGGTAATTTCATTGTAACCATCGTTTTGTGAAAAGTCACATGATTCACTTGCTACATACAATACATTCTTACACCATTTATTTGGAGACTAACAGAAACCCTAAGGGTTACCTTTATGGATGCAGCAAAAGAGTTTTCTGAGCAAGGTGCAAGGCTACCAGCCTTAAAGGATTTGTTAGTCTTATCTGGTTTTAGCAGGTTTACCTGGTCTCAAACCATGCCCAAGTTGTTATTTAAATGGATTAGCTACCCGACCAGCTACCAAGTGCACAAAACATGGCCAGGCTGGGACACTAGCTAACTTGTTTAAGCTGGGGGGGGTTTAGCACAGAAGTGTTATTTAAAGAATTTTTTTTGTACTGCATTACATCCTCCTATAAAAGTAAGATATTTTTAGATGCAAAGTTGTATTTCCTATAATGAAGAACAAAGACTTTTTATTTTAAGCATTTTGTTTATTATTTTCAGTAACGCAAAAAATGCTCATGGTCACACACATAACTCTTTAATTTAGCTGCATGTTACCAAAATAATTGGCTTTCAGTCGTGTATTGTATCTAAATACTTTGAATGCTTGAAGTAGCAGACATATCCGCATTTTAGCGATATCTAGACTAGCTATATTTAAAATGACAGTTATGTTCTTGTCTGATTATATTTTCTTTAAGTTACATTAATATACTTCCTAATTCTCAGAATGCACAAGCACATCTGGTAAAGCAGGAAGAATATAAATATAGTTAACCTCTAAACAAGGTCTTTGTGAAGAGCCAGGTTTTTATTAGGTTCTATTAGCAGCAATAACAATACCATTCATAGAAATCTTGCTCTTATCAAATCTGCCGTTTTATTAACTGTCAGGTTTTATTAGCGGAAATAGCTCCCTCTGTGCAGTGATCTCAAACTGGGTCAAAGGTTTTGGATTATTAAAATGTGTCATCTGGTGAGTCTGTGATATTACCATGATTAGCAAGAGCTAGTCTGATCTTGCAAGTGGAACGGGTGGCATCCCAGAAAATTTCCAGAAAAACTGTAACTTTGAAATAAGTACTTGACTTGCCACCACAATGCCAAGATGTTATGCAGTTTTATTGGACGCTCTGAGTGGTTGCTAGTTGATCAGTGACATGCTGCTCTTTTGTGTGTGTGTGTGTGTGTGTGTGTGTGTGTGTGTTTTATTTGTCTGGATAACTTATTCATAAATGCATTAAAAATGCAATTCACACACCATGAAATGTTTTGAATGTAAAGTTTTTAATTCACTGGATAATACAACGAATTGACATTAACATGATTATTTAATATATAAACCTTTTTTATTGAATGTCAAGCAAAACTGTATTGTGACATATATGGTTAGCTACTAATATAAAATTACTAATATCATGATTACCAAGATTTTGGTTATAACTGCCAACCCATACACAAAAGTTTAATATGTAAAGTTAGAAGTTGTGTAAATTCGCAATCCCAAAAAGCAATTTTAATAATGATTTGAATCAAACATGTCTAAATAAATTGAACAATCAAAAATAAGACCTCTTGAAGTGAAATGAATGAAGATTAAAGGATAAATCATCAATGGCTGGAGTTTTAGTGAACTGAGTGACACTATTTTGTAGCACTGCAAAAGCACATGTGTTCCTGGAACCTGAGCTGTGGGTGATTGAATAAAATCACAGCAGAGATCACTGAAAGAGATATCAGGACATTAAGAGAACTCATTCTCCATGACCCCTGCTTGATCTCCTCTGTAGCCATTTGCACTGATCAGAGAGAGGTTAAGCTCAAGAAAATTGGACCACACGGCACAAGGAGATTAGAAGTTCAAGTTGCCATAATACCCCAGCGGCAATCAGATGGACGGGATTGGGGGCCGAAAGGGGCCCGTGACAGCACAGAGGAAAGTTCCTGAAGGAAACTCCTTCTTAAATGGACTTAGACGCAGAGATTATACTCCCCCTCTCTAGTGTTTCAGGTGTCACTACTTCCAGAAAGGAAGCAAATCCCAGAGGAAGAATAAGATGCCTCTAGGCTGTGTCTGTGATAATATTACAAAGAGGAAGTGTGGAAAATATAAAAGCATGAACAAATACCGGCATCGTTCATATTCAGTTGCAGAATGAATGACTTTACCATGAGAATTTTTTACCAATCCAATTAGGACGATCTGGCGGGGCTTTGACCTATATAAAAAAGTGAGTTGCTACGTAGCTTGGCAACCATACACAAACATATATATTATATTTATTAATATTGATAAAGATTTATATACTGAACTATTAAGAACACCTTTACTGTGGTAAAATCACTGTATGTACCCTCTCATGGCTTTAATATACAGGTGCTGGTCATATAATTAGAATATCATCAAAAAGTTGATTTATTTCACTAATTCCATTCAAAAAGTGAAACTTGTATATTATATTCATTCATTACACACAGACTGATATATTTCAAATGTTTATTTCTTTTAATTTTGGTGATTATAACTGACAACTAAGGAAAATCCCAAATTCAGTATCTCAGAAAATTAGAATATTGTGAAAAGGTTCAATATTGAAGACACCTGGTGCCACACTCTAATCAGCTAATTAACTCAAAACACCTGCAAAGGCCTTTAAATGGTCTCTCAGTCTAGTTCTGTAGGCTACACAATCATGGGGAAGACTGCTGACTTGAGAGTTGTCCAAAAGACGACCACTGTCACCTTGCACAAGGAGGGCAAGACACAAAAGGTCATTGCAAAAGAGGCTGTCTGTTCACAGAGCTCTGTGTCCAAGCACATTATTAGAGAGGCGAAGGGAAGGAAAAGATGTGGTAGAAAAAAGTCTACAAGCAATAGGGATAACCGCACCCTGGAGAGGATTGTGAAACAAAACCCATTCAAAAAGATTCACAAAGAGTGGACTGCAGCTGGAGTCAGTGCTTCAAGAACCACTACGCACAGACGTATGCAAGACATGGGTTTCAGCTGTCGCATTCCTTGTGTCAAGCCACTCTTGAACAACAGACAGAGTCAGAAGCGTCTTGCCTGGGCTAAAGACAAAAAGGACTGGACTGCTGCTGAGTGGTCCAAAGTTATGTTCTCTGATGAAAGTACATTTTGCATTTCCTTTGGAAATCAGGGTCCCAGAGTCTGGCGGAAGAGAGGAGAGGCACACAATCCACGTTGCTTGAGGTCCAGTGTAAAGTTTCCACAGTCAGTGATGGTTTGGGGTGTCATGTCATCTGCTGGTGTTGGTCCACTGTGTTTTCTGAGGTCCAAGGTCAACACAGCCGTATACCAGGAAGTTTTAGAGCACTTCATGCTTCCTGCTGCTGATCAACTTTGTGGAGATGCAGATTTCATTTTCCAACAGGACTTGGCACCTGCACACAGTGCCAAAGCAACCAGTACCTGGTTTAAGGACCATGGTATCCCTGTTCTTAATTGGCCAGCAAACTCGCCTGACCTTAACCCCATAGAAAGTCTATGGGGTATTGTGAAGAGGAAGATGCAATATGCCAGACCCAACAATGCAGAAGAGCTGAAGGCCACTATCAGAGCAACCTGGGCTCTCATAACACCTGAGCAGTGCCACAGACTGATCGACTCCATGCCACGCCGCATTGCTGCAGTAATTCAGGCAAAAGGAGCCCCGACTAAGTATTGAGTGCTGTACATGCTCATACTTTTCATGTTCATACTTTTCAGTTGGCCAAGATTTCTAAAAATCCTTTCTTTGTATTGGTCTTAAGTAATATTCTAATTTTCTGAGATAGATTTGGGATTTCTCTTAGTTGTCAGTTATAATCATCAAAATTAAAAGAAATAAACATTTGAAATATATCAGTCTGTGTGTAATGAATGAATATAATATACAAGTTTCACTTTTTGAATGGAATTAGTGCAATAAATCAACTTTTTGATGATATTCTAATTATATGACCAGCACCTGTATGCATGTACTACTGTTAGTTGGGTAAATGACATTATGCAACAACCTATAATAGTTAATAGACCTATCTCTTATTGGTTGATAACTAAATTGTGTAATGCGATGATTGTAATAGGAATCACACGACCAAGGAGCAAAAGGAAAAACAAAATTTAATACAATCCACAAACGTACACATCGACACAAACATGTATCTTAAACAATAACAGACAAAGAAAACTCGGGGCTTAAAGACATCAAGAGTAATGAGGATACTAATTAATCAACAGGTGAATGGAATCAGTAACTATGAGAACAAACTAGAGCATGAATGAGTAACCAAAGCCCCTTTCACACAGCGTGTTGATCCCAGAAAATTGCCAGTTCTGTGTGAACGCAAACACGTCCCAGGATTGATCCCAGAATGGGGACCTAGTAACATTGCGGGGACCAGGCCCGGAACCCACCCTTTGTGAACAAAAGGCAGGATCAATGCCGTAAAGGTTGTGCCGTAGTGATGAAGCTGAAGCTGAGATAATTCGCCAGCTTAGTGGAATGGTACGTGATGTGCTAATTTCTGATCGAATCAGAAAAATTTGCACAAGCGTGGTTTCTCAAGAGAGAGAAATCGCAGATCATAAGCAAACTTAAGACGCTGTGAAGTATAATGTTTCTGCATCTATGTCACGTGACCTTACGGGATATTTACAGGATGTGTGTGAGTGCACGCACAGATTCCGGAAAATCACTGGCAGTGTGAATGAACCAAAATCAGACAATCCTAGGAAACATTATCAGTGTATTTTCCGGAATCTCTGTGTGAAAGGGGCTCAAGGGAGCTAATAAAAAGTGCCCCACGGGAGGCGATCTCTGAAATGAAGCCATGGGGACGATGGATGGAGACGGAGACAGAGTGCAGATGGACCAGAATGACACAGCATGCTTTGGAAGCCACGACGGAGCTGTAGCGACCCCCAGAGGTGGAACCAGAGTACCGGAGGGCTGAGGTGGAGCCGGAGCAACTGAGGGCCAAGGTGGAGCTGAAGGAGCCATAGGGGTGGAGAGACAGAGCGCAGCGGGCAGCTCACAAGTCTATGGTGCATGAGAGGCGACGTCCGACCGAGGTGGAGCTGGAGAATCGAGGGAGCCCGGTAGAGCCATAAGTCCGATGGTCCCGGGTGGAGCTGAGGGAAGGTGGAGCTGAGGGAAGGAGGAGCCAAGGCGGAGGAGTCAGGGTGATGGGCCAAGGTTGGAGGCAGAGTCAGAGGATGCCTTCGTCCAGGAGGAGCTGGATGTCCGAAGGTCCAAGGTAGATCCATGCCACAGAGTGGAGGCCGAGGAAGAGCCGAGGGTCTGATGGTAGACAGCGGGGATTAGGCAGAGGAACTGGCTGATTTTGAAAGAGGAGGTGGGAGAGGGATGCTGGCTGGGAACTCTGGAGACCAAGAGCTGGATGGAACCAGTGGGGATACAGGAGATTTTGAGCTGAGCGGAACTAGCTTAGAGGCCAGCCGAGCTCACCCTCAATGTTGGAAGTGTGGGCGGGGCTCCTATCCATTCCCTCAAACTCCATGAGGACTCCCACAATGCTGCCGGCTCAAACACCTGGTCAGACATCTTGCGAGGCTCAGGGTTTGGGGCGATGGCTCCGGCGTGGGCTCATTCAGCAGGGTTATGGCTGGCTGGGCTCTGGGTCACAGGCTGTTAGGGAAACCCCTAAGCATCCAGCCCAAAATACTCCAGCAACGGCCTTTGTTCTAGGAGGAAGAGAAGGTTCACTGCTGGCAAGTTTATCATTATCCTTTAAATTTACTCCATTTGAAGATCCGTTATTCTGTCATGTGATTGTAGTTGTAGGAATCACACGACGAAGGAGTAGAATGGAAAACAGACTTAACATAATCCACAAAGGTACACATTGACACAAACACGTTACTTAACAATAACGGACAAAGAACTAAGGAAAACTCAGGGGGGTACATGGGGAATAATGAGGATACCTATTAAACAACAGGTGAATGAAATGTGTTACTATGGGAACAAACTAGAGTGTGAATGAGTAACCAAGGGAACTAATAAGAACAGGCAAAAGAGAACAGAGCAAACAGAGAGAAAATGAAACTAAAACATACATGTTCCATATAGTGCATATTTCTTGTTAGGATGTGCCAAAATAATTGGTAAAATTAATATTGCTTTGAGATAAAAGTTGTATTTGTTGCAAGGGCATTAGTGGAATTATGACTACAAAAAAATATATATTCAGTAAATGCAGCAATTCACATAATGGGGCTACAAAGATGATATTTGGTTGCAGAAAAGTTCAAAATTAGATTTAAAAAAATTATTTTAATATTATAAATTATAATATATCATAAATTATATAAAAAACAAAAAGTATATATCAAATATATATATATAAAAAAAATATTATAACAAATTATATTAAATTATTACTATTTCACTCTTTTATTAAGTCTGATTGGAAATCAAGAGATTCTTCTTCTTTTTTTTTTTCTATTAACAGCAAAAGTTTAATGCTTATTCTCAGGTTTATTCAGCTAACAGTACTTTAAAAGTGGACCGAAAACAGTCAACTTAATAAAAGTAAATATTTTCCAGATAATATTTTGCACGTATTTATAATTTTAGTTTTTATAATAACATTTTTTATATTTTAGAAAAGGTATCCCTCACAACATGATATTCATATATAGGGGTCTTTGGCATCAAAACCTATAAAAACCTCTAAAAATCCTCAAAACCTATTAAAATATGTATGTAAAAAAAATGACTTGTAGTATTTTATCTTTTATGCTATAGATTAGGTATTAAATTATAGTTATGCAAATAGGTATGAAAATCTAAACAAATATATAGTGTGTTATCTAATTATAACATGTATGATCAGAATATGAATGAACAATGTTTTAATATAGATTTAGCATAGTAAACATTTTCGTTTTCATTAGGGCAAGCGTGGGTTCATGCAGGCGGTAAGCAGATTTTTTGTAACCATTCCACGGCAGAGCAGGGAAACTGCATGTGAAAAGAAAGAGAAAAGGAGCTAAAAGCCTTTAAATTAATGATCGATGAGGCCGCTTTCTTTGACTTCAAAGCACTCCAGAAGCACTTGAAGCACTGCTATAGTTTCCCCACTTTACCCCATGTGCCCCTCAGCAGCACGTGACCTGACCTGGTCTTCAACAGAGCCCATTGGGCGGTCTACCCCTGCTGATATCATCAAAAGATCCCAACAATGCCACATTTACTCAATCTGGGACGGCTTTTCAATAGGCAACTTTTCCCCATTCTTCCTGTGGGGTTGGCATCTGATTTTATTAGTTCCTATTCCTTATTAGTTAGGTTCCCAGTGGCGGTCCCTAGGTCTGGAACGACCACAGGCTACAGAGGAAGAAGGAAGGAGAAAGACAGCAAAAATGCTGTGGAGTTTTCTGGAACGTGTCAAGAATTTCTATGGCTAATCATTTCAGAGGTCACTTTGCCAGGACTTCAACCCAATGGTGTTTGTCACTTGTTTTGTACCTCTAGTGAATGATGTAGCACATTGGGGTGCACTAATGTAATCTGGCCAAACTCTTTCTTGTTTATTGTGATTTTACCCTCTGTGAGCCCCTGAAAAAGATGTGAAAAAGTTGCACTTTTAATAAAGGCAAAGAAACTGCCTACATATATTTGTTTTCAAGTGGAAATCAATGTGTTTTATTTATATATTTTTGGGGAAGACTATTTGTTGGTCCAACCAAAGGCAGAGGATGGGAGTGATTGGGAAACCTGACTGACAATTTTTTTTCATCCTGAAACCATACCCCTCTAAATTTTGTCACAACAATTAAAGTGAACGGGGAAAAGGCTTCATACATTTTTTTCTGAATTTGACAGTGACCATACCCGTTTACTTTCATTGCATAGAAAAAAAGGAGTTTGAACATTCTGATTACAGGGTTTACTGAGAAGTGAATGATATGCTGCACCATGGCATTGACGCTATGGGTACACATTCAGCGTGCACCGGTGTCTGAGCATGTGTGAAATCATGCCAATTCTGTTGGCCGAAGGAGGCATCAGTGCATCAACAAGACCATAAATAGGCACCTACATCACAGAATCCCCCAGATGTACCCAGAGGAAACATCTCTGGGTTACATCTCTTACGTAACCCAGAGATGTTCCCTTTCGAGGGAACTCAACGCTGCACCATGATGTTGATGCTATGGGTATGTTAATATCCACATCGCCATACTGACAAATGCCTGCCCAATGAGTCCAAAACTATACAAGCACAGAACAAGAGGGCAAGTGGGATGAATTAACCGAAGGGGACTCAAGAGCCTGGCATTGAATCCACATCCACACTATAAAATCTTATGAATGTGTGTGGAGAGGACCATCCTGCCGCAGCACAAATGTCTCACAAAAGCGCCCCTCTCCAAAGCACCTTATAGGAAGCGATGCCGCACCTCATAGGCAAAAGAATTTGCATTAGTAACCCAATGCGACAGTCTGCTTGGAGCAGCGCAACCTTGATTGTGCCCACCAAAGCAAACAAAGTGTTGGTCGGACTTACGCCACTGGACTTATGCCACATACACTTTATGTGTAGCAGGGGTCAGCACTGCTGAAAGACACTGTTTTTAGAACTCCAGCACTGAACTAACCTGACAGTGGACTGGGAATAAGCGACACTTATCACACCACAATACAAAGAGATGCCACTTCAAAGCATAAAGTTTCCTTGTAGAGGGAGCTCTAGCATTTAAGATACTTTCAACAATCTCGGTAGAGAGCAGCTTCCAAATTTTCAGTCGGGGTGAACAATCAACCCCCGCACCTGGGACAGAAGGTCCCTCCTGGTTAGAATCTCCCAGGGAGAGCCTTCCAGAAGAGACACTAGGTCAGCAAATCACATCCAGGCTGGCCAAAACAGAGCTATGTATAGTACTGGTATACTCTGGCTAGAACTCCCGGGAGCAGAGCAATCGGCAGAAGGTGTACAGACACAGTCTTATCCACGTCTGCACCGTGGCATCCAGCCCTATTTGAGCTGGAGGTGTGAGGGAGAACCAGAAGGGAACTGTGGGTCGACTTCTCTGAGGCGAGCAAGTCTCCATTCTTCGGGCCTCAGCCCCTGCTTCGATAGGATGTCTGCTCCCACATTTGAGTGTCCAGGAATGTAAACTACCCTCAGGGAGAGCAGTTTGTCCTCCACCCAGAGTGAGGTCTGCTGCACCAGCCTGAAAAGGGTACGTGATCGCAGCTTGCCCTGGTGATTTATGTAAGAGATTACCAAAGTGACTGAGGTGCTTCCTCATTGTGAAGATTACCCCATCTCCAGGCAGAGAAGAGAGAAGAGCGCCTTCCCAATGATGCTGAGTGAGGGGCCCAAGGTCAAAAAAAGCGTGAACTCCTCCAAATAGAAAGGGAACAAAGTCGTTGGTGCATAACCCTTATGATGCACAGGGGATTGCACAAAGGGTGGAACCTGCTGCTCTTGAGCCACCACTGATGTGCAGCAAGCTTAACAGTATCCCATTGGCGGCTGCAGCCATAAGACCCAGCAATATTTGGCTAGTCTGACTCAGAGACAGAACCGTTTTCTTGTGGTTCAACCTCAACCCCATGCACCTCAAGTGAGCGAGAACGACATCTTGATGCCGAGTTGTGAGCTCTTCCAACTGTGCAAGTATCAGCCAGTCGTCAATGTAATTTCTCTGGAGTTGCAAAATAACCATCCACTTTATGAAGGTGCTAGGCGATAAGGCTGGACTGAAGGGAAAAACTGGTATGCTTTGCCTCTGAATACAAATCTGAGAAACTTCCTTTGCTTGGGCAAAATATCGATGTAAAAATATGCATCCTTCAGATCTATCGTGACAAACCAATCCTGATATTGAATTTGAGACACGTTAAGTTTTAGCGTTAGCATCTTGAACCTGTATCTCCACAGAGTATGGTTCAAGCAATTTAGATCTAGAATTGGACGCAACCCTCCGTCCCTCTTAGGAACTAGAAAATAACAGCTGTAAAAGCCTGCTTCTCTTAAGGGAACATTTTCTGTGGCCCCTTTGTCCAAAAAAGATTGAAGCTCCTGGGTTAACAATGGATTCTGAAAAGAAAAGAGGGGACGGGTGCCCTAATCTTGTAGCATTGTTGAGTGGAGATGGGCCAGAAACCATGCCGGAGTACACTGCTCCCCAAAACACCAGAGGTGGCGGGTTGGCGGAATGCCCCACGAAAAGGCATTCAGAGGGAATGGGAAAACAATATTGTGGTGCTGCGCTCTCTTTCAGTTTGGGGCTTGACTTTTGAAGCCCTGAACACCTCAGTGTCGGGACTTCTTCTTCCTAGGGTTAGGAAGGGTCCTGGGGAAGACTGGTTTAAGGCCAAATCCAGAACTGGACCCTCAGAGTCAGTAGACAGAGCGAGAAAAAGGGCAGAGCCCGTCTCAGGCTTGTCTAATAACTCCATCTGTGAACCCCATGATCTGAGTCTCCTCGACAGCAGCGGGATCTGAACCATGTGGTGCAAATGCCAAGTTGCCTTCTTTGTCGAAGAAAGCGAGATGGGAGCGGAGCCTCCTCATTGTGAAGTTTTCACAGTTAAAACAGTCAGCTTACTCGAGAGCTGACTGAGCGTGCTCCACTAATAATCAAGCCACACAACACTCGTGTGTATCATCCCCTGAGATATAACGAGGGCATGGAGGCACACTTCTCCTAAACTCTCCCCTAGCATTCTTTTTTATTCTTTTTTTCTGCCGCTAAACACAGAAGAATTGGCGTGATTTCACATATGCTCAGACACTGGCGCACACTGAAGGCATTCTCAACCCCATGATGCGTCAACCCCGTGATGCAGCATAGGGAACCTGAAATTTTGTCCTGTTCTGTAAAATTCAATAGTTTCAATCAATTAGATATAGTTATGTCTGATTTGGAGTGAATAAATTTGGTGATTCAGAAGTGAATCAGTCAGACTCGTTGTTTCAGAGTCGAGTCTGAACCCATCATTTTGAATGATTTTTTTTTTTAAATCTAAGGTTTATGAACTTAATTATTTTATTATATTTTAAGGTCATGAAAATGTATTATTCAAAAAGTGTGGCAATCCTGAGCTAAATGTCTTTTAATTTTTACTGAAGAAAGAAACCCATACAGTACAGCAGCCATTTCACCCTGTAGCCCAAGACTGGTTTCCCACTGAAGCTAAGCAGGGTTGAGCCTGGTCAGTACCTGGATGTGAGACCTCCTGGGACCTCCTTCAGTACCTGGATGGAAGACCTTCTGGGACCTCCTTCAGTACCTGGATGGGAGACCTCCTTCAGTACCTGGATGGGAGACCTCCTGGGAAAAACCAGGTTGCTGCTGGAAGAGGTGTTAGTGAGGCCAGCAGGGGGCGCTCACCCTGTGGTCTGTGTGGGTCACCCAGGTTTAGTGATGGGGACACTATACTGTAACAAGCACCGTCCTAATGACTCTCTGTGGTCATTAGAAATCTCAGGATGTCCTTCAAAAAAAGTATAGGGACTTAACTCTGGCATCCAGGCCAAATTTGCCCATTGGCCTCTGTCCATGATCATGACCTCCTAATCATCCCCATATATACTAATTGCCTTCATCACTGTGTTCCCTCTTTATCAATAAGCTGGTGTGTGGTGGGCTTTCTGGCGCAATATGGCTGCTTGGTGGTTCCATGTAAAGCACTTGGAGTGCAGAGAAAGGATTATATAAATGAAACAAATTATTATTATTGGAATGATGACAGAATGTTCATTTAATTTTGGGCTGAACTATCCCTTGGGACTCTTCTTCTACCACATTATTTTTCCATAAACACTGATTAACAGTGACAGTATCATGTTGACAATAAGTCAAATCAGAGCATTGCTAAATTGTGTCAGATTCACTCTGATGATGAAATGCTCAATCAGACATAGACAGCTGAGTCAGATAAGAACTGACGGGATCAGTACATGGGATCCTAGTTGCATGTTGTAACAAGTTATGGATTTGTTTACATAACGAGCTGCCAGTGCGGAGATATTTCAGTGCATTTCAGTCAAACCACACCTTTTAGTTGAGAAAAAGAGAGCAATAAATTATACAGGAATTCCAACTGTCCCTTCCCATGCAAAATCTATTCCCAGAAGACAAAGGTAACAGTCACAATTCACACAGATACACTGCCATTGTGACTCATTGTTGCTTTTTTGATTTTCCTGTTGTCTTATGACATAACTGTTATCGCAATAAGAATATTTTTGTAGTGCACTGACTCACTGATAAGGTTGACAACCCATATCCTGCCTCAGTCACCTATTATTAAAGGGTTAGTTTACCCAAAAATTATTATCATTATTTACTGACCCTCAAGCCATCCTAGGTGTTTATGACATTCTTCTTTTAGACGAATACAATCAAAATGATATTAATACATATCCTGGCTAATCCAAGCATTATAATGGCAGTGAATGGCAGCCCAAAATTTGAAGCCCAAAAAAGTGTATCCATCCATTATAAAAGTGCTCCACACAGCTCTGGGGGGTTAATAAAGGCCTTCTGAAGTGAAGCGATGGGGTTTTTTTTGTAAGAAAAATATCCATATTTAACATGTTATAAAGTAAAATATCTAGCTTCCAGCAGACTGCCTTCCGTATTCAACTTACAGAAAAGTGTAACCGGCACAACGATTATGTTGGACTTAGCGTAAGCGTTTTGAACTGCGAGAGGTGCTACACTTTCCACATTTCTATAATGTTCTGTAATGTTCTATATGTTAAATATGGATATTTGTCTTACAAAAAGATACCAAATACCTGGAGCCATGTGGATTACTTTTATAATGGATGGATGCACTTTTTTGAGCTTCAAATTTTGGGCTGCCATTCACTGCCATTATAAAGCTTGGAAGAGCCAGGACATTTTTTTATATAACTCCGATTGTATTCGTCTGAAAGAAGAATGTCATATACACCTAGGATGGCTTGAGCGTGAGTAAATCATGGGCTAATTTTCAATTTCGGGTGAACTATCCCTTTAACAATTACATATAGTTTTTTTTATTGCCTGAATCAGATGTTCAGAATGTAGGAAATGAAAATGTAGGAAATGAAAGTATTGAAAAAGGCATTTTCACTCAGAAAATGTTTTTTTTAATTTTTTTTATTTTGTTAAATCAATTATGCTAATTACAATTAAACAGCAATTATTTAATTACACAATATATGTAAACATTACTAATGGATATGGTTAAGCAGAGAGGATGTTTTTTACAAAAAAATGCATTACTTTCTAAATAATGCATTTTATATTATGGGAGCCACATTTTTAAAAGTGATATTAAAATGCATGCTAATGACAATGGCACTCTCTGCATGAAGAATTTTTTATTTTTTTGCCAAGTAGGTTCAATATGTTATATCACATACCCGACCAAACAATGAGCTTTATGAATAAATGTATAGATTTTTGCAACCTTAGAGTGGATTCTGGTGCTAAGCCAAGATTCTCACCTCTGAGTGCTTGGAGCAGATTTTCTTGGCTTGTCATAAAGCGTTGCTGCAAGAGAATCAGTGCATAAATTCCTCCTGCTTCTAATATACATTTATGTCCTTCAGTTGTGTGGATTTTATAGGGCCTGACAGTGTGGTCATATACAAAACTCAAAGCATACTGTATTTAGGTGTGTGGTACTGAATATCAACACGGGGTGGTGATGAGTCAGTCAGTCAGTTTCCATTTACAGCTATTCTGAATGATCTGTGATCATGACCATGTTATTAGATTGAGTTATCAAATTTAGAGGATGTTGTTTAGAATGTTTATAACTCTCTAATGATGAGCATCAGGATTCCAAAAACTGAAATGGAACGTGTGTGACTGATTTGGAACGCTGAAGCACATGGGAAACTGTGGTTAGCATGTTGCTAAGCTAATGACGCAATATCTGTCTGTCCATCCATCCATCTGAAAGTATCTGAATATCTACCCATCTATCGATCTTCTACTTTCATACAAAAGTGCTGTCTGGGAAACAAGGCAGCTGCCTTCAGTTTAGGACAAAGTCAGGCCCTCTTTTGTATACCCGGTAAGGGAAATGATACCCTTCATGCTCAAAATATTCATCGCAAACATCTGGCACCATTGACCAACATTATAAAGGCTTTATATATACTGTGAGTATCAGAAAAGAAGTGATACTGAACTCATTCTGTTTCGCTCTAGGAGAAATCTGTCAGCAAACTATTCCTTGACATTGATCTAATGGAGACATTTAACAACGACAGCACATAATAACCTTTTATATGTATATTGATTTTTATTAAAAAAAATTTTTTATTATTACCTGCAGGGACGAGGCGAAGTTGAAGGCATGTGTTAGTCTAGTGTAATTAGGGATAGGGTTAGATTTTTCACCATCATCACAGACTTTTGACTGTCCACATTGTGTCTTGTTGCGGACAAGAACTGCCTACATAGAAAAACTCTGTCTGACTGCCATTAATTGGCAATAATTATTGCCAGTAATTATTAGCATGGATAAAAACTGAAATAATGTCAAAAGCCTGGCTACACAAATTAGTATCAGCAAGTTGATCATTTGCTGAACTCTCTTATATTTACACAACTTTGCACAAACTAAGAGGCTAATGACAGCATTTCAGTGGTATTTTCAGTAAATCATATTGGATGCATGAAGATTATATATCAGTTGTGGCAGAGGAGATTTGCATTCTCATCTTTGTCAGCATGTCTTGACAAACCTGACATCTGCTCTGCTTGTTTTCTCTTTCATAAACTGAGATCAGCAACTCCACCACATCACTTTGATCTGAGTCTTAAATAAATCATTACTGGCGCTAATCAAGCTTTGATTTCTGGTATCTCTTTCAGCCATCAGTGAGGATTTGTGAAAGCTTGTTTGATTAAACACTATTACATGTAATCACTGGGACATGATTGATCTTACCGTTAGCAGTGATTGATACAGCAGTTATTATTGTGCTAAATCTATAGTGCTATATGTAACATGCATGCAAGATACTGTACACAAGGACGAGAAAGCAAATACATCTAGATATTTTGCTCAATTTTATGCCTTGTTATGTTCTAAAATGTGTCAGGCTGCAATTCATAATGCCAATATTTGCTGCATATAGTGGACATTCACATAAACTGTCTTCTTCTACTGTCATGGTGGAGCCACAGTTTGAAGAGAATCTTGGGCTGTGTCTGAAATCACCCCCTATACCCTTAAATAGGGCACTATTTGAGGGGACATCCATTTGTGGTGGTGTCCAAAATCATAGTGGACGTTATTGAGTGCACTCATTCAGTCCCACAGTGCACAGCAATAACAAATGTACAACCAATGTACGCTCAATGGCTAGAGCATAGCCATAATGCACTGTGAGGGTCGTGCCGAAAAAAGTCCTGTGTCTGACCAGAAAATGGCGCCATCGCTGAATCATCCATCCATCCGCTTTCCAAACCACTGGTCCAATGTGGCTACAGCGTAATATCTTACAGGTATAAACTTCTTTTTTTAATTGATTATTAAATAATTTAATTACGGTTTATACATGCTAGTTTTCATGACAGAGTTCAAGATAAATCTTTTCTTTACTGCTGGAGCTGCAAGCGTCAAATATTAAACAACAAACTATGCAAAAGCGGCAACCCTTCCGCCGCACTCAGTATCCAAATTCACTCACTCGTTTTCATTCACTCCTTCAATTGAACTACACTCACCTAAAGGATTATTAGGAACACCTGTTCAATTTCTCATTAATGCAAATTATCTAATCAACCAATCACATGGCAGTTGCTTCAATGCATTTAGGGGTGTGGTCCTGGTCAAGACAATCTCCTGAACTCCAAACTGAATGTCAGAATGGGAAAGAAAGGTGATTTAAGCAATTTTGAGCGTGGCATGGTTGTTGGTGCCAGACGGGCCGGTCTGAGTATTTCACAATCTGCTCAGTTACTGGGATTTTCACGCACAACCATTTCTAGAGTTTACAAAGAATGGTGTGAAAAGGGAAAAACATCCAGTATGCGGCAGTCCTGTGGGCGAAAATGCCTTGTTGATGCTAGAGGTCAGAGGAGAATGGGCCGACTGATTCAAGCTGATAGAAGAGCAACTTTGACTGAAATAACCACTTGTTACAACCGAGGTATGCAGCAAAGCATTTGTGAAGCCACAACACGCACAACCTTGAGGCGGATGGGCTACAACAGCAGAAGACCCCACCGGGTACCACTCATCTCCACTACAAATAGGAAAAAGAGGCTACAATTTGCACAAGCTCACCAAAATTGGACAGTTGAAGACTGGAAAAATGTTGCCTGGTCTGATGAGTCTCGATTTCTGTTGAGAAATTCAGATGGTAGAGTCAGAATTTGGCGTAAACAGAATGAGAAGATGGATCCATCATGCCTTGTTACCACTGTGCAGGCTGGTGGTGGTGTAATGGTGTGGGGGATGTTTTCTTGGCACACTTTAGGCCCCTTAGTGCCAATTGGGCATCGTTTAAATGCCACGGCCTACCTGAGCATTGTTTCTGACCATGTCCATCCCTTTATGACCACCATGTACCCATCCTCTGATGGCTACTTCCAGCAGGATAATGCACCATGTCACAAAGCTCGAATCATTTCAAATTGGTTTCTTGAACATGACAATGAGTTCACTGTACTAAAATGGCCCCCACAGTCACCAGATCTCAACCCAATAGAGCATCTTTGGGATGTGGTGGAACGGGAGCTTCGTGCCCTGGATGTGCATCCCACAAATCTCCATCAACTGCAAGATGCTATCCTATGAATATGGGCCAACATTTCTAAAGAATGCTTTCAGCACCTTGTTGAATCAATGCCACGTAGAATTAAGGCAGTTCTGAAGGCGAAAGGGGGTCAAACACAGTATTAGTATGGTGTTCCTAATAATCCTTTAGGTGAGTGTATATTAGTGGAGTAATGTTCCCGGCTGGTGGAACGATCTTCCTACCTCCATCCGGATGGCAGAATCACTGACATCATTCAAAAAACAGCTAAAAACCCATCTCTTCCGTGAGCACTTAATCGTATCATTAAAAAAAATATATATATTCTTATTCTTTTTCCTCTATCCTTCTCTACACCCTCCCTATTCTAGCTTACGCTACTCTGAGCAATGTCCAAAACTTAGTATTTAAGGCACTTTTTGCGTTTCTTCGCCTCTTCATAACGGATCGCTTCCTGTACTCCTCAGTTGTAAGTCGCTTTGGATAAAAGCGTCTGCTAAATGCATAAATGTAAATGTAGGGAAAAGTGGATGAGGGTACAGGGGGCGAGTTTTGCTGAACTTAGGGTACGTTTACACGACAACAATATGCTTAAAACTGAGAAGTTTTTCCTTTGAGTTTTTCACGTACAGACGACACCATTGTCAAAACGATCCCTATTCACACGGATACGTGAAAACGACTAAAAACGCTGTTGTAACAAAGTTCGTTGTAAAGAAGGAAGAAGGCGGGAACCAGCGAACGCTCAACAATTTTAATAAAGAAATAAGCCTTTAATAAAAGACAGCGGCTGTTTTCACTACAAGTGAAAATAGTGATATATTCTATTTACACCATGTAAAAGTAGCAGTTCTTTGCAATATGTGTAAATAGTAATTACATGCAATTTATACTTTATTTTGACAGGTACAGATACATACTATTTGCACCCCACTATTGTTTAACATTAACAGGATGCAATAATAACATAGAGTGTAAATTATTATATTTATTAAAATTATTAAATGGATGCCGCCTTAATGGGACAATAAAAGCCCTCCCTACACCTACCCCTAACCCTACCCAATAAATGCTTTTATTATTATTATTAATCATTTCGTTAGGCACTCACGGCTCTCGCCCGCCCTGCTTGTCACAGCTGTATTCTGATCCCAGGCCATTAGATGGCAATGAAACACTATAGACTGAACATGTAACACGCATGTGCATGATGCCATCATTTTTACAGATTCGCATTTTTGTTGTTTACTTGGAGATCGTTTTCAAAACTTTCCACTTTGAAACCCATTTTCAAAAGTTTGCGTTTTCAGGCCCCCAAAACGCTGTTGTTGTGTAAATGAACGGCCAAATTAAACGCATAAAAGGTTTTCTGATTTTAGTTGAAAACGGTGTCGTGTAAACGGCCCCTTAAACTGTTGACACGGTTATTGCTAGCAATCTGAATAAGGGTGCGATCACATTTACCTTTACACAAAAACACATTTGCAGTGAAAAGGCCTCAAATTATATATCTTAGCAGCTTGTCGTATGCACTGTTGACTTGGCTCAGAAAGCAATCTTCAAGCAACATGCTAATAACCTCACAGAAAACTACACTACACAAGTGTATGCAAGATTAGTGTGGGCAAATATCACTCACATTTTCTCCAGATAATGTAAAATTGGGTTACAGAGACAATACAGCATTTGTACTGCTGCTTCACAATGGCTTCTTCTGTTAGCATACATGACTAATGGAATAGATTCTTCCTAATCAAGAAGTGCTGGCCAAGCTGATCAATGAAGAGAGAAATCTTACCTCATAATGGCTCTGGGTAATAAGTTCCTGCCTTAACATTTAAAACTTCATTACACTCCGTATTAGCTTGCATTACAGTAGGGTGTTGTCTTCTGTGCTTAATAGAAAGTACATAGTTAAATTTACAATTGGAATAAACATTTCCAGAGGATATAATTTGACTGCTATCAGTGGGAACATTGAATTTCACTTGCAGTTTGTAAAAGATCAAAGGGAAATTCTGTTGTTTACAATTTAATGTCTGTGGATGATTCAACTCATTTTGTAGTTAGCACTTACACTGGAATTAGGGTGAATCCTAGGCGGTTGCAAGGGTGTTCTGGATAGTTGCTAAGCGCTACTATGGTGTTCATGCCAAAGTTCAATCCATAAACTTTCCCTGTTGATCGCAAGTGCAATACAAGCAACAAATAGTTCTTGTAGGTTCTTCCAGGCTTTGCCCAGCTGACAGAAACATATCTTGGCCTCTGAAAAGCATCAAGCGCTCTGCTATAGAGGTAGTTTCCAAAGCATGAGTGGAAAACTAGATCTTTTTAATGAAACTGAGACCACACATGAGCCACATAGGTATTAAACTTTCCCCCTTAAACTTTATTGAGTTATTTTTTGCTGCAGGTTTTCATGCCCAGTCTCAATTTGGTGTCCTAAAAATAGATCCACCATAGTTCCTTAACTATGGGCCTCTAATCGTAAAATCTCTGGAGTCAGACAGGTAACGGGAGAATTCCTGAGGATATTCCAAAACTCTGGGTTTCCCACAGTTCAGGAAGTGCAGGTAGGCTACTGGGGTGGGTCAGCGTTCTTTTGGCTCCGATTTTCCTTGCGATGAACTTCCAAGTGTTAAGTGAACTTCCATTTTAACTTTATATGGATGATAATAATTCCACCCCCTTTTGATTACATTCATTAAACAATCTTAATCAGTGAGTTCTCAAAGAGACCTTTTGTTGCGTCTTGCTGATTCAGGGACAAAATATGTCAGACAAATAGCTCTGATGTTTTGGGAAATTAAGGGATCCGGTCCCCATTGAGCGTTCCCGGTAAATATGTGTCCTGCTGAGGGCTCTTCCCAGCTGTTAGCATTCAGGGATTTGCCTAACTCCTGACTCATCATAGGTAGTCTGGCAAGAAAGAGCTATAATTAGCCTGTGAACCTCCTAATGAGTTTAATATGGCAGCATTTGTCAGTCACTATCCTTGTCACCCAGAACCCATGAGAAGACGCAAACTGGGATGTGCGGGAACTATCATTGTCTCTGACATCATATCACCTTCCTAAATGCGTTTTTCTCTAATTGAATTTGCAATTCGTCACACAAAATATTGCAAAGAAAGGTTTAGAACAGGGGCATCCAATATTGCTCCTGGAAGGAGTTTAGCTCCAAGACATACTCTTTCCAAGACTCCTAAAGACCTTGATTAGACAAGTTCAGGTGTGTTTAAATAGGGTTGGAGCTAAACCCTGCAGGATAGTGACCCTCCAGCAATTTTGCGTTTAAAAGACATCTAATAGCCGTCCAAACACCAAACACATCTAGGCTAAAAAAAGGCAAAATTTGGGCTGTCAGTAAAAATTCCATAGACGTCTAACCACAGCCCTAGTCATCTAGAACATGAACATGTCAAAGAAATGAAACCAAACAACTTCTAATCACTGTTGACTTTGCTTACATGATGGAATATCATACATCTCGCAAGTTATTTTGGCAAAAACGACATGTAACCAAATTCAAGGTTACTTTGGGTAAAAGTGGGTTACTCATAGCTAATCGAGCTATAATTAACTAATTATAGTTAATCGAGATCGTGAAATGCCGGCTATTGCTTGCTGGGATTGAACACCACTGTTTTAGGAAAAGGCCTAGAAAAAAATAGACAAGTTTTCATTGCTATGCTAACGATACTCAGCTCTATATTTCTTCACGCCCTGACGAAACTTACCAATTCACAAGATTAACGGAATGCATAGCTGATATAAAAAATTGGATGACTAGTAATTTCCTGCAACTTAACTCTGTCTAACACTTGATGGCTGCTCTGTCAAGTCCTCGTTGTCAGTTAGGAACCTGGGTGTGCTCTTTGATACAAATCTCTCATTTGAAAGCCACATTTCTAGCATCTGTAAAACTGCATCTTAAAAATATATCTAAATTACGGCATATGCTTTCAATGCAAAATGCTGAACAGTTAGTTCATGCATTCATGACCTCAAGGCTAGATTATTGTAATGCTCTACTGGGTGGTTGCCCTGCTCGCTTAATAAATAAACTCCAGCTGGTCCAAAACGCAGCAGCTCGAGTTCTTACTAGAACCAGGAAGTATGACCATATTAGCCCGGTTCTGTCAACACTGCATTAGCTCCCTATTAAACATCGCATACATTTTAAAATCTTGCTAATTACTTACAAATCACTAAATGGTTTAGCTCCCCAGTACTTGAGCGAGCTCTTAACGCATTATACTCCATCACGTCTATTGCCGTCTCAAAACTCTGGCCAGTTGATAATACCTAGAATATCAAAATCAACTGCAGGCGGTCGATCCTTTTCCTATTTAGCACCTAAACTCTGGAACAGCCTTCCTAGCATTGTTCGGGAAGCAGACACACTCTGTCAGCTTAAATCTAGACTAAAAACACATCTCTTTACTATGGCATACACATAAAACATTTTTAATTTATATTTTATTCAAATCAATTAAATGATTGTTAGGCTGCATTAACTAGGTCAGCCGGAACCGGGAACACTTCCCATAACACCTGATGTACTCGTTACATCATAAGAACAATGGCATCTACGCTAATGTTAGTCTCTCTGTTTATCCCGAGGTTTACTGCAGTCAGCCGGATCCGGGCCGTATCCAGATCAGATGGTGGACCTGCGCCCAGATATTACCAACGCATCCCTGAAGTGTCTGCAGAGACCATGTCAATTAGACTCCCCCTGAAATTGCCTCATCGACACGGCATCCTCAATAAATCTGTCCCTGGCATGATGACTCCGATCTTTTTAAATATTCCTATCTAATAATTGCCTCACCGAAACGGCATCCTTAATAAACCTGTCTCCGGCGTGATGACTCCGATCTTTTGAATATACTTATCTAATAAATTGCCTTATCGACACGACATGATGGCCAGAGGAGAACTGGCACCCCGACTGATCCTGGTTTCTCCCAAGGTTTATTTTTCTCCATTAGGACACCTGATGGAGTTTTGGTTCCTTGCCACTGCCGCCTTTGGCTTGCTCAGTTGGGGACACAAAAATGTTCAACTAAATATTCAAATAAATTTTCAACTAAATTACTGATCTGCCCGCATGGTCACTATATGATAATTGAACTGAGCTGGATAACATTACTGTTTTCTCCAGAGCGGCTGTACAGCCGAATCAAATTCTGTTCATTATTTTCCTGTTTAACACTGTGAAGCTGCTTTGAAACAATCAGCATTGTAAAAAGCGCTATATAAATAAAGGTGACTTGACTTGACTATATAGGAAAACATATATATATTCAACTTTTTTGCCATGATGCCACAATTGTTTGATTAACATTAATGAAACAGACAGCCTCTATATTAAGATCTATTGTACCGCACGGATCTAATATAATGTTACACATCAGACATTTTTCCCCAACAGTTCACCAAACGTTCACATAAGACATAACAGATAATGTTTGTGTGAATACTGGCCAAGACAGATGTTTTGAAATACTGTAATTCTGTGTATATTCTGTCATTTTTCACTTGTTTTGCCTGTAGCTCAAAAGGATTTCGTGCTTTTGCCAGCACGGGTCACATATTGTAGTGCATGTCCGTTCAAAACTCTTTGCACCATTTCAAGAGAAATGCTACACAGTTTGACGGTTCTCAGGGTATTCTGGGTGTTTTCTAAATAGGCCCATGCGTAAAAAATGTCCAAATGTCCACAAATGACTTCAGTGATACAAATAATGTTTATCAAATTGGTTGACTTTAGTACTTTCTTCTGAAATGCAGTCGTTTGACCATTAAAACAGCCATGTTGGCCTGACTTATCAATGCAGAAATGTTTTCTGAAAACACCTGCAATTACTGAAAAAGAAGCAACTTAAAAAAAGTCAAGGGTCAAGAGCCCAACTTAAGCTAACCCTGATCACCATAATGGTGACTTCAAACTAAACATTTTCAACCAAACATCAACACATGTTAAGTCAATCTGGTTCGTAATAAGTGAAGCTGTTTGTGGAGTTGTTTAATCCTCCTCTGCTGAGATCTTAAGATATTTAATGTTTTTTTTTATCTTCAGTTGATTTCATCTAAGGCTGGTTGAAGAACGTTGTAGTTTGTGTTCTTATTTCTCTTTCTTTCAGTGCTTGTTCACAGCAGGTGTTTGAATGATTGAGATAATGTTTCAGGAACATCAAACTAACCTTTAAATAACATTGTATTAACATTAAGGAAACTGGACAGTTTTAGGTTCTTGGACTGTTACAAAAATCAACGTTCCTAGAATTGTTGAAAATTAAGTTGAAAGAACGTTTGAGGAACATCATACCTTTTAAAAAATGTTCCTGTAACGTCAAAAAAACATTTGTTACGTTCCCAGAGCCAACACTATTTGGAGAACGTTCTTATAACAGTCCTAAACCTTTAGTAATAGCAATGCTAGATCCCAGCAAGCAATAGCCGGCATTTCACCGTCTCGATTAACTATAGACCCGATATAGTCCGGCTATGAGTAACCCACTTCTAGCCAAAATAACCTTGAATTTGGTTACATGTCGTTTTTGCCAAAATAACTTGCGAGATGTATGATATTCATGTAAGCAAAGTCAACAGTGATTAGAAGTTGTTTGGTTTCATTTCTTTGACATGTTCATGTTCTAGATGACTAGTCTAATATTGGGCTATGGTTAGACGTCTATTAAACTTTCATTGCTGGGAAGGGTGTGTTCACACCCAGGTTTGGTTTGATTAAAACAAACTCCGGTGCGATTGCTCTGTTAGTGTAGTTCATTTGAATAAGTGTGAATACTGCCATCCGAAACCTGGAGCTGTGGACTGAGAACCACCTATTTTCCATCACACAATATGTCACGAAAGCCATTAAAAACATAAAAGATCTCTTTTTTTTGGTCCGGACCAAAGGAACCAAGTAAACCGAACTACAAGTGTGAACACAGCCTAAATCACCTCGTGGTCAGCAGGGATTTTGCTACATCATACGTACATACGTACGTTACTTTGTTCAAAAAGGTAATCCTCGCCCTCTTTTTATTAGCAATTATACAAAAGGTTTCATGCTCAGAGCCGATGTCATGAAATGCGCTACCTTGAGAGTGAACTTGAATGAAAAGCAGCTTTTCCGAAACCACAGGTATTTCGAATATTGTCCATGCACTCGTATCGCTAATGCTCAATTAATGATTTAGTTTCTCTGGGCGGCAGTGGAAACCCTTTCTTGTTGGCAGTAAACATGGAAACCTGAGGGGTGTGATTGTTTTGTTGAATACAATGTGGCTCGTTTGGATGATGGCAGAGAGAAGAGATGCGTTTCTAACTGCTCCGAGCCAGAGAAGGAAGCTGTAACTGATTTATCCCTACTGGGATGAGTTTTTTCCTGTCTAGACCCTCAACATTTGCTGTATCAGAAAAGTGCTAAAACCACTCTAAAAATGTGTGACTTCAGTCTAATCTATACACCGCTGGAATTGAGAAAGAGTCACACTTTTAACAGTCCTTTCAAAAGTTGGTCAGGTTTAAACAAGGTAGTCATGGTTTGCTTAACCTCTTTTGCTTTTGATGTCAAGCCTGTGTTTGATTTCTTTAGAGAAAGCCAGAGCAGAAGCGTGGGAGCAGGGATGGTAATTAGCAAATCTCTTGTACGTAAATATAATTGTGTTAAAAGAGAACGCCCACCCCGTCATACTGCATGGAAAAAGCTTTGTAAACCAACAAGCTGGATCCAGGAAAGCAAATTAAAGTCTACAACCTTGTGTGAGAAAGAACTCCAACACCTATCACTTGAGCAGGCTAGAGTTTGGAATGAACCTCTGTTTTATATAATCTGAGAGGTATTTCTCCTTAAAAAAGCAGATTATGAAAAGTATTTTATAGCTGCTAGTAAAGAATAAAGAGTCTTGCCCCATAAAACATAAATCCACATGAGAAATATAGAGCTATGACTGACTTTTGGACTGGGCTTCAACAAAACTGGATTGTGGTGAACCTGTGTATGAGTTGCACATTTGCCAGTAATTAATAAGCATACATAAATATACAGTATAGTGGCCGTCTGAAAATATTTGGACACATTTGTACACTTACATATGATTATAATTGCAATTAGATATAAAAATATCAAACCAAGTGGCACAACAAACAAATGAGCTTCTCTCAGAACTAACTTTCACACAGAAAATATTTGAACACAGAAAGTGTTGTGTTGGCAGATGGATCAAGAAAATCAATTTTTATTTTTACTTTTTTTAATGTAAATGTATGTTTAAATATAATTGAGTGATTATTTATTTGTTACATTTAACATTTTAAATAATTGATTTAATTTTAAAGGAATCATGGCATGGGTTTTTGTATTATTTTACTATGCTCCTTGAGGTTCACTTATAAAGTTTTTTGATTATGATGGGTTATGATTATGACCGTGACACTCGCGTCCAGTGTAAGCAAATGTCGGCTGTTAAGAGGCTCAATGCCAGTGGGCGGGGCCTATGGTGCGATGATGTATAACCATTGGTCGATGTCTTGCTCTAGAGGCGGGCATATGCAAATGTATTTGCCCATGTGACGTCACATCACCCAATATCAAAACAGGCTGTTTTTGGAGCTTGATGAAATAAATGAGGAGGATGTTTTAAGCTCTGAAATTTGCAGGATGTTTTAATGGTCCAAAGACCTCTTATATATCAAAAGATCAAGGAAAATTTAATTAATGGCATGACCCTTTTAAATGTCAATGTCAGATTCAAAATGTATTTATTATATATTTTTTATTAATAAAGTGATAATTTAGTAAAATAGATAAAATACTAAATTTATCGACTAAACCACAATTTGTCTGTGTTAAAGAGCATTATGGGATTTCAGGAAAATGTCTTTTTTATGCCTGTGCACAACGCTATGGCTAAATGTATTTATTTATGTTTGTTTGTTTATTATTTAGACATATGAGTGATTCTATAATTGGAGATACATTTTGCATTTTAAAAAAACTGTTAACTAACAAATATTCTTTCCAGTATCTTATTGAAAACATATAACATTTTAATAATTTAGTGCTTACCAAATACAAGTTACTTCCTTTTTTTTTTCTTTTTTTTACTTTTAACGAAAAAGTTATTTCTTTATAGTATTGTTTGTCAACTCTGTTACAGACAAATTAGGCAATGCATATAAATAACATTGGTAACAGAGTTTGATGGCAGCAGAATTGACAAATTTAAACTTTTTAGCCCAAAACTCCACTTGCTAGCATAAATGCTAAGAGCACATGGCACTAATGAAATCATGATGAAAAGACTTTTAAACAACCCACTGTGTGATCCTTTTGATATTGTGGTAACAATTTTGAAGTTTTACAAAATAAATATTTTCTCAGAGAGAGCACACACATCTTATCAGATCTTATCAGTGAGGGAAAGTGACATCATTTCCTGTATCTTACACAGTTGTGGAAGATGATTCCACCAATTTAAAGGCAAAGTACGGTAACAGAGTTGATGCAAGATTTATGGACACACATTTTTTATAAGATAAAAGTTATTTAAAAATGATTTAATGTTGTAGAATTAGGAAAATGACTATTTAGGGCTTTTATAAATAAAATAAATGAAATATAACCAAAAGAAAAGTTAAATAAAATATTTTGATTACACAATACATGATGGAAAAAATTCGGACAAGAAGAAATCGTTTCAGCTATATAAGAAAATATTATATTGTTATGGCCTGTAACATCTTGTGATCCATGACAATGAGTAACAAATTATTAAAATAATAAAAAAATATAACCATTTGAAAACTTTGGACTTTGGACACCAAAGTTACCTGTAATTATAGAATCACTTGTATTAATGTTAATAAATAAATAAATAAATAAATTTGCATTGATATAAAATAAATAAATAAACAAATAAATAAATAAATAACAATCTAGTGCAATTTGAGTTGTTCACACATTTAAGATGCATTGCATATGATGGACAGCAATCTGATTTTGGGCCATATTTAGCTACAGTGTGAACGTAGCCTGTTATACTCATTTTTGTATCACTTTGAGTTGAATTAAAGTTCACAGACACACAGCTGTGCGTCCCTTTGTTTGAGGTGGACTACATTTGAAGCTTCCAAGTTCTTCTTGAAAGAACATTTTCGGAAACATTTCCTCTGCCCTAATGGCAGCTGGGTGAAATATCAGACCGCAATTACAACTGCGACAACTGTGAGTGTACTGGCACTGCTGGATGAAAGGAACTTTAAATGTCCATTTTGTGATTTGCAAGTGAGTTGAAAGTGCTTCCTGGAACATTCACACTTCTGTGAATGACTTGTTTAAAGCAATTGTAAGACTACAGTATGATTTGAAAACACAGCCTACACTGGGATTACAGGATCACACAAAGGCTAAAGTAATATTTTGTTTTCATCTCAGTTTCTTTAATCCACATTTGTGATTACTCAAATAAAATCATTTGGGTTAGCTTTTGGAATCATTTAGTGCTGACGCAATGGCTTTATCGAACACCTGTGGGCCGATCGGATTGCGTTATATGCCACCACTTGTACGTGTTGACGTGCAGTGACATCAAAAGAAGTAAGATCGACAGATGAATCCAAAATAAAAGGCTTTTCATGCCTGTCGAAACAGTTCACCAAGGGTCTGCGTCCTTCATCACCTTGAAGAGCTGACCTTTGGAGATGTCAGCGACTGCTCGATATTTGCATCGGCCTCTCCTGGATGTCAGACAATAGGCACAGAGGCAGTACACAGTTTCTCTGTATTTTATTTAACGTAGCATTGAAAGGGCATGACTCAAGCTGTGGAGCAATTGAAAGCATCAACGTTTGGTTTGGGTGGCACGGCTGCAGTTCTCCACTCCGGTCGTGGCAGTTCGGCAGTCCTAACAATGTTATCCCAGCAGGCCATTGGTGGACACGGCACAAGGGAGAGCTCGAACAATAAAGCGCCCCCCTCCCCGACAGCAGCCATCTATTATTCATGCGCCTCCCCAATTCCACTGCTCAATTTCTCACGCTTTCTTGTACTTCTCACGCTTTCTTGTCTATTTGACAGAAGAAAGAAATGCATACAGGTTTGGACTGACGGGAGGCTAAGTAGATGATGACAGAATATTCATTATTGGGTGAACTTGTCCCCATAATGGACAAGTGTACACTAACAATACACCCTCACACGGCCCATGTTTATTTGAAACACGTTGTAATTACGGCTTGAGGAAATTACCGTTTTAGGAAACCAAGCGCTGACTCAGGTCATGTAAGGTAATGGTGATTTCCTTGGCTTTTCTACTGTAAAACAGATGCCAGTGTGGCATCGAAATTAACGGAAAGGTCACAACCGGCTATCTGGTATTTTGGAAATTCATCACATCTATGGCTGAGTGGTTTCTTGAAATGACATAGCTCCACATGACCTACAGTTGTTTACTAGACTACTGCTATAAAACTGTTTAGTCACCGGGGTCGAAACTCGAATCTCATTGGTGCCAAAACAGTAAACAAAACCGTTTTTGAACTCACATCCCAAACTTGGAATGGGCTGAGGTCTGTATTGCGCCAAAATCCGCTTTGCACAAGCCATGACCAATTGCGAGCAAAGATCAATCAACCCTCAAGAAAAGACTAGTCTTCGTTCTGGTTCAACAAAGCACGGCTGCTAAATGTCTCTTGCTCACTAAAGATATATCGGTCTGCTTCTTTATAATTTTCTCTTCAACACTGAGCGACTACTAAACACTAAAGGTTCACCTTACTCATCGCAGACGGCATCATTTTCCTTCCACCTTTAAACAGATGACATATTCTTACCTTCTTCTCAGTTTATCTTATTATTGAACACTTTGTTTTAGTTTACTTGAAATTTCCTGGCAGGTGACAAGTTGAGTGCTTTGAGCTCTACGTTGAAAGGAGTTTAGTTTCCATTCAACTGTCAGCAGATTTGATTAAATCAGCTTTAGGGAGAAAGAATTTGGCAGCTTATGTACTCAAAGTTCTCCAACCATTTTATTTTTTTTCAAAGTGAATGAAAAGAAGTCAGTTCCATTTACTGTATGTGATCTCAACCCTACTGTCCTTGAACTGCTACAGCTACAAGAGGCATTTACAAATCCCACTAGGCACAATTTGTCACCGAATGTAACTGAATGCCACAAAAAAAAGGTTAAACCAGCCTAAGGTGGTTCGCTGGTTTTAGCTGGCTTAAGCTGGTCTAGTGCACGAAAACCATCTAAAACAAGCTGTAACTAGTTTGGCCAGGCTGAGAGACCTTTCTTTAATCAAAATATAAATTAATGTCAGAATTCATGGAAAACCACCATCTTGCAACTGTTAAATTACAGAGCAATAAACATGATTAGACTTGTTAAAGGGGTCATGAACTGTAAAATCAACTTTCCCTTGAGCTTTTGACATATAAGAGGTCATCATACTATAAGAGTAAACTTTTTATGTAACCAAGCCCAGAGAACAACTGGTTGTGGAATGAGCCTATAATAGATGGTGAAAGACCGAAGATCAACACCTACTTCATCACTGCAACTTTGGCCCCGCCCACTGGAGTGTTAGTGAGATGATGAGGACAGAAGAGCGATACAGAATCACTGGACTAAAAATAACATTACCTTCCAAAGGATCCTAATGCTAGGAATGTGCTTATTTATTTTCAACAATGTGAATGTCTCAGTTGAGCATTATTTATTTGGATTCGCTACATCTCACTGTGGATTCTTTGGGAAATCAGTCACAATTTTGCTCCAAAACTCCAGTAATAATCAACGAATCTCTTATTTATATTGTGTTTGCACTGTTAGTTATGATGAAAGCATTCGTTAGTGTGCAGAAAGATCCTGCATTCATGCGCTCAACATGCCTATGATTGGCTACAATGCTCATCACTGCAAGCTTTCATGACACGATCTGAATATAATGCCATAGATCAAAATATAATGTTATAAGCAACACATTTTTTACGATTAGTTAACCTTGAGAGCTCAAGTTTTTTTTTTTTTGTAAAAACATGCTAAAAGCTTTTGAGGGAGTTACACACGTAATACTAGCTATTTCATATGCAAAGATGTCAGCCAATCACAGCAGTGGGCGTTTACACTGAAGTCTCACAGCAGACACACCCCTTCAAACTGAGCCTTCAAATCAGAGGCTAAATTCAGGGTAGGAAAAATGCCTTTTGTTTCTAAATTATGAAAATTTTTTATGTAAAAATCCTACTAACATTATAAGTGCACCCCATGAAACATTATAAAACAATGAAACAATGCAGTTTATGACCCCTTTAAAGACGGTTAGTGTTTGGAGATTTTGTGTGGCTTTGCCAAAAGTTTTAGAATAACAATAACGAAAAGATTGCACAATGACTCAAAAGATGTCAAAAGCAAATACAATTTAGATTAGCTGATAAGTGATGTAGACAGCATTTTGCCTGAAATCTAAAGTATTGAATAAGAATGTATTCGCATAATGTTTTGCGACAAGCAAAAAGATGGAGCACAATTCACGTAATTAAAATGCTTTCTATTTCTGACATATCGCACTATTAGCTTAGCAAAATGCTAACATTAACCTCTACTGAAATCAATTGTGACTGTGTGCTTCATGTAAGAAATGCTACTATATTTGTAGAAATAAATGTTGACCTATGTAGAATGTTTCAAAGCAGTTAATTAAGAGTTTGTATTTCAGCTAGAATGTTGAATAAAAAGGTAGTTGTTTACATCAGTAGACAGCAAGGGAGCTAACTCAGTTTTAAGAACAGAACGTTCCATCTTAATTATACCGCTCTGCGCCCTTAATTCAGACTCACAAAAGTCTTGTTTTGTAAATATAAATCAAATGCCTTATAACAAAAACATACAGTCATTAAATTATAGGCTACGTATTATTGTACTAAAGCCAATTCTTGGTTGTTTTGGTTCCTTTCCTCTGGTAGCAGGGGGTCTCGGGTTTTTAGCGGCCTTGCATGCATGCAAATTACCAGAAAATGTCCCTTACTACTTAGAGAAATAGGCAATTACTTTTAATGGAGCAAAACCTGTTTGGAATAGGGTCCATTTGAGCAGCACTGAAACAATGCTTCATTTGCCACCGTTTGCTGTGTCAGCATGAGATGTTAGTGTTGGTGTCGTCAAAGTTAAAGGTTTTCCGCCTCCGTGATGAGGTCAGCTGTTGTTAAAGTTACAAATGACCAATTCATTGCACATTTGCATCAATAACTAATTACATTCTCCGCTCAACAATAAAGGCCTAATCCATCTTTGATGCAGCATCTTACATCTGTTGTACCAATTAATTAATTAATTGCATTAGGGGTGGATGAATATGACGTGAATTCTTATTTCAATATAAGAAATGTTATTTCACGATAACGATATACACCGATCAGGCATAACATTATGACCACTGACAGGTGAAGTGAATAACACTGATTATCTCTTCATCACGGCACCTGTTAGTGGGTGGGATACATTAGGCAGCAAGTGAACATTTTGTCCTCAAAGTTGATGTGTTAGAAGCAGGAAAAATGGGCAAGCGTAAGGATTTGAGCGAGTTTGACAAGGGCCAAATTGTGATGGCTAGACGACTGGGTCAGAGCATCTCCAAAACTGCAGCTCTTGTGGGGTGTTCCCGGTCTGCAGTGGTCAGTATCTATCAAAAGTGCTCCAAGGAAGGAACAGTGGAGAACCGGAGACAGGGTCATGGCCGGCCAAGGCTCATTGATGCACGTGGGGAGCGAAGGCTGGCCCGTGTGATCCGAAGCTCAAATTGCTCAAGAAGTTAATGTTGGTTCTGATAGAAAGGTGTCAGAATACACAGTGCATCTCAGTTTGTTGTGTATGGGGCTGCATAGCCACAGACCAGTCAGGGTTCCCATGCTGACCCCTGTCCACCGCCGAAAGCACCAACAGTGGCGCGTGAGCATCAGAACTGGACCACGGACCAATGGAAGAAGGTGGCCTGGTCTGATGAATCATGTTTTCTTTTACATCACGTGGATGGCCGGCTGCGTGTGCGTGGCTTACTTGGGGAACACATGGCACCAGGATGCACTATGGGAAGAAGGCAGTGTGATGCTTTGGGCAATGTTCTGCTCCATGTGGATCTTACTTTGAGGATTGCAAAGCATTGTTGCAGACCATGTACAGCCTTTCATGGAAACGGTATTCCCTGGTGGCTGTGGCTCTTCCAGCAGGATAATGCTCCTGCCACAAAGCACAAATGGTTCAGGAATGGTTTAAGGAGCACAACACCGAGTTTGAGGTGTTGACTTGGCCTTCAAATTCCCCAGATCTCAATCCAATCGAGCATCGGTGGGATGTGCTGAACAAACAAGTCCAATTCATGGAGGCTCCACCTTGCAACTTACATAACTTAAAGGATCTGCTGCTAAAATCTTGGTGCCAGATACCACAGCACACCTTCAGGTCCAAGCCTTGATGGGTCAGGGCTGTTTTGGCAACAAAAGGGGGACCAACACAATATTAGGTTTTCCTGATTGTCCTGTCAAAGTTCCTCTGGAAGTGTTTTCTTTTATTTAACATGTATTGTTTTAATTAGAATATATTTACATATTTATTCATCAGGATCGGGAAAGGTATGTTTGTTCAATGATAACTAAGAAGTAAACAGACATACTACATCCGCCATGATGGCATTATCATGTGACCTACCAGCATCAGTCGCTTCACTGCCATTCACAAATCCTCTCCCGTGGCCTCATGGGATAG
The DNA here is from genome assembly GCA_039654625.1 of Rhinogobio ventralis. Lineage (NCBI taxonomy): Eukaryota > Metazoa > Chordata > Actinopteri > Cypriniformes > Gobionidae > Rhinogobio > Rhinogobio ventralis. Next base: position 26,372,056 of record CM077217.1, on the reverse strand, counting down.
TAAAGTGTCCATTGAATGCACACTTTAGAATCTCACCGGAAGTAGTAGGTCATCCGAGGACTTTCACCTACTGTTTTTCGAATACTATCTATTTAAATAGTTTGCGTAGTTTTCACATGCTATATAGTAGGGAAGTTTTCGCTTTCAGACGCAGGGCATGTCTTCTGAAGTAGTTGCATGAACTTCCAGTTAAAGCCCCATTCACTGGTGTTGTAGTCAAGACCACCTAATCTGAGACCAAGTCGACACCAAGACCAATGTGTGTTGAGACAAGAGAAGACCAAGGCAAGGCGAGACAGAGTTAAGACCAAGACCAGACCAGACCAGCACTCCTTAAATTCATAAAGATCCACATTAATGTCTGAGAAATGACTTATTTTTAATCAATAAATATAATTAGAATAAGACACTATAAAGAGCTGTTACCTGTCATCTTTGCACTGCAGAGGTCGTACAGAAGATGCATCTAAATTGGTAAATTACAATTGCATAAAAATATATATATAAAAGCAATATCATGTTTGCAGTCATGCTCAAATTTGTGAAAACAGTTCTCTTGCTCTTGTGATATTGCTTTATTATATCACATGTTATAATATAAAAATCTCATACAAGTACATTTTTGCAACAATATCTTGAATTTTGTGAGCATTTGTGTTAATTTTGGTGACATTTTTGACACAATCCCTCATTAATTTCTGAACCGGCTCAATAAATTAATCAAATTAGAAATAATTTATTGATTGCATCTGTTTTGTGATCATATATTTTATCACTGAAGATTTCTTAAAAATAGTGTTAAAATATCGTCTTGTTCTCATGAGCTAAATATATTATCACACCCCTAATTTGTGTACATATGGCTACAAATATTACACCATTAACCCATGGCAATCGCCTTGTCTGTTTTACAGCCTCAACAAATTGTTTTCTTTTCAGATGTAATTCATGGGACTCAAACTGTCGAGATCTCCCAGGGGATTTAAACCGTGTATATGTGGGCATTTTGCTCCACAAGTACAGCGAGCCTTAATGTGGCATGTGACAAAGCATCCTGCGGCCTTGCTTTAAGTTGAGCACCAAATGAGCTGTCAAAGGCACTAGTTTTCCAACCATTTTGTTTTGCTATTTTTTATTTTTTATTTTTTATTTTTTTATTGTACATGCTCATTTCAGACTTGAAATGAGTGCGGTCCGCTTTATCACGCTCTGCCAGACAGCTACCTTTAATAAATACCACTTCTAAACGCTTTGGATTGTGTGTCTTAATTTTCAGGAAACAGACAAAGCCTGTTTCAAACCAAATAAATACATGGTCATATCTCAGCCTCATTATTACTGTAGGTAAGTGAATTTTATTCCAGAAACAAATTATAATCTCCTTTAATGACTAAAAAATATAAATACCGATGTCAGATTCAACCACATACTCCCTGAAAATAGAATATTACCTCTTCAGCGCTGGCCCCTTGAGGGAATTTTGCTCACTTTTTCCTGTTTTTACATTCTCATGCGGTTTATAATTGCAAGTGAATGCGCTCTCAATCCGTTTGGGTCGTGCACAGTGTATTGTCATTTTTCATTCAGAACTTCAAACACTTTCATCTAAAACCAGTAAGGAACACAGCCACAGACATGGAGGTAACCAGAGATGTTTTCACAGTAGTTACCCTTCGGTTTGCTTTACTGAACTAGAGAAAACGAGAGGGCAGCGTTAAGTGCCGAGGATTGAACTCACTTCAGAAACACACACTAACACAATCCATAATTTAGTTAGGCTGGAGTATAAAGGAAGCAGGGCCATAATTAAACAAAAAAATTTACGGAAACAAAAAAAACTGAATAATAGGTATATAGTTAATTTAAAGGGACAGTTCACCCTAAAATGAAAATTAAGTCATTTACTCACCCTGGTGTTGTTCTAATGCCATACACCCTTCTTTTTTCCCAGAAATTAAAAAATATATATCTGCTCGCACTCGTCCATATAATGGCAGTGAATAGTGACCAGCATCACCTTGGCCGTTGGTCTTCTGTGCTCGACTGAGCGTTCGTGAGACTCTGTTAGCACCACAGTTCACTCCGACTCGCCCAGAAAAACACACAAGTTGTGAGAAATCAAGATGAATAAAAACCTGACATGAAATAAACCCCCCAAAAAAGTATCCATGTACTTTCCTCACAGAGTTGAATATCTCCAGACCAGAACTCTGTTTGTCTGATGGCAGTTGACAGATGTGAACGTGATAACTTCTTGTTACGACGAACACAGCGGATATATTCACCTCAAAGAAGAAGGCACATAAACTGTGTTTCATGTTGCATATTTATTAATCTTGATTTCACACAACTTGTTTTCCTAGGCAACACGGAGTGAACTGTGGCATTTAGGGATAGGTTTTTTGCTGAATTAGCAACGCCTTCCCCTAGGCAGACCTGTCGACAGGCCACCCAGTTTGGTTTAGGAAGGATGCAGAAAGGCACTGGCCGGCACATGTTTTTTGAAAGGATTGATAGGCTTCCCTCTCTTCCTGATTAATGCTTATTTGGGTTCATCCAATTCCCTATATCCCCTGAGAATCTTTAAATGGCCCAGTCCTCGGACTATATCCGGTCAACTCCACTTATTGTCAGCCGGTGGCTCAGAAAAAGGTCTCCTACAGTCCAGTTCCCGATCTTAGGTTTCATTGGTCTAGGGTTATTATGCCTAGGGCTATCCATTTTGTAATTTTTGTAAGAGGTAGGATTAGTTTTAGTTTTGTATAGGCAAATCACTTTTAGTTTTGTATAAGCTAGCCAATTTTTAAGGAGAATCACATCATCAGTAGTGAACGCCAGGATCATTAGGTGTTTCTGCCTGTTAATCACTAGACACCTTCCCCTGGAGCAGCCCATCTTGGGGGGATCAGTCCCAGGCGTGTGTCTCCTTTTAATTAGACTACTATTACGATTAATCCATTCTAACCATCCCAATCCTCTGTAAATCTTCTTAATTCCCAAAGAAACCATCCCCATCTATCCCTATCTCTCCAATATTACCTTCCACCTTAAACCTATTTACCTCTACAAGGTAAACCTGCTTACCTTTAGCTTTTTACTTCTGGCGAATGCATTTAGGCTGCAAAATTCATAAACGGTGTGTTCATCTGTGATAACTATCTTGATGGACAAAACGAGCAAGTTTCATAAACTTGTGTTGATCACAGAGCTTGTTTTTTGCGATAATCCAAAAGCCTACGGGAAAATCCTATTGGGTTTTGTCGAAGGACCCAGAGTGATGCGAACTGCTGGTTGGCCTACAAAGTGACGTCAAACCTGCACCACTGCATACCAAAACAAAGTCACAAAAATAGTAGTTCACACAACTTGTGCACTATGTTCTAAGTCTTCTGAAGTCATACTAGGGCAGAATCACAAATGGCACACTTCTATGCACTTTCGGTCTTGTGGACTTGCAATGGCTGTCGTGTGCGAGTGTCCGTTAAGTCCACGAGAGCACCCCCTTTGCAGCCGTTATGCCCCTCAATGCGCACTTCAACTAAGCCCGCAAGTTTGCAAACTACGCAGAGGACTTTACCCGGCAGTCAAAGGGGCATTACGTCACGAAAGTGTGGACTCAGAGGAAGACCATGAGGGTTTACAGTGGCATTTGGGATCCAGCCAATAGAGCTCCGGAGGTTGATGTCACGCAAACTAAACTCCGCCATTTTGGCAGGCAATCAGGGGAGCGCTAGAGCGGCTGTAGCATTGGGATCTATAGTGGTCAAACAATAATTTAAAACCAGACTGTTTAAACCTTACTATTTCAACATGGTGGACAGCTGCTGTGCGCCAGGATGCCAGAACAGGCGGGGGAAAGCAAAGGGGAAGTCATTATATCATGGTAAGTTGTTGAAATGCTGTGAATTTGAGTTTATTCTTCATTCTAACTACTTTTGCCGCACGTAACTATTGATAAAAATAAGTTCCCATTAAATACCATACTTAATCGTGAATAACATAAGTTATTTTATATATAAATATCATTCAGAAACTGTAGGCTATTTCAATAAGGATCAATAAATAAATAAGTGTAACTTAGTGCTCATTTAAGTCAAAACTAGGCTAAATGTAACTTGCGCACACTTGTTGGTGCAGCCGGCCCCAGAATACTGCAGATCAGGAAAGCTATCCGTTCCTTTATCGATACACGTGAAAAGCACACCGGGGGCATAATAGGGATCTGTTATGTTTAATCTATTAAGTTTTGCTATGTACAGATCTATGTCTTTTGAATTAAAGTTCGCAGTGAACTCTGTTGCCTTGAAACTAATGCTGGCGTCATTCATTTCATATTCGCTCCCGGCTGTTCCTGCCTGCCAATATGGCGTTGTAAACAGAATGGGTCACGTGACATCCGGAGCTCGCTTTATTTGAGAAACAGACTGAAAATTAAGTTAAATTTGTCTTCTGCATCTTCAATCCGCCGTGTTCGGTTGCAACATATATGGGCTGCTAAATAATAACAGCATGTTTAATTTTGGGTTAATTATTCCTTTGTAGAAACAGCTTTGCAATTCCAAGAAGTTCTGAAAAGTTATATAACTTTTTGAATCTCTAGAGGGTTGCATTTTTGCACATCATTCAGGACGGATATGGCTGTACATGTTCCACGATGAACAAACATTTTGAGGTTGGTAAATATAATTGCGGTTACATAGTGTACCCGTGGATGAACAGATGTGCAGGTTACTGCAGGTCACGCATGTACACTTGCACAGGATGCCTCTGGAGAAGGTGTGACATGCCGTTTGGCAGCGCGATCACAGAGCCACTTAGTCTCTGATCTTCATCATGATAGATGAGATTAGGTGAACCACACAAAGACTTACTGTTTGCATAAGTCAAATGTTGTCATCTTTGGATGCACATTTAACAACTACTTTGGTTAGTTTGTATGCCATAGGTAAAATGGGGATCACATTTGGCTGGTTAGCATGGACAGCGTTAGCATGGTTAGCATCACATTAGTGGTTTGATGACTGCTGGGAAATATTTTCTGAGAAAGAAAGCTTGCAAATCTCCAGGTATGTTTTTCTAATGTTCCCATTAAGTTATGAAAACGTTATACAGGGAGTGCAGAATTATTAGGCAAGTTGTATTTTTGAGGATTAATTTTATTATTGAACAACAACCATGTTCTCAATGAACACAAAAAACTCAATATCAAAGCTGAATATTTTTGTATCAATATTTTAAGTAGTTTTTAGTTTTAGCTATTTTAGGGGGATATCTGTGTGTGCAGGTGACTATTACTGTGCATAATTATTAGGCAACTTAACAAAAAACTAATTTATACCCATTTCAATTATTTATTTTTACCAGTGAAACCAATATAACATCTCAACATTCACAAATATACATTTCTGACATTCAAAAACCAAACAAAAACAAATCAGTGACCAATATAGCCACCTTTCTTTGCAAGGACACTCAAAAGCCTGCCATCCATGGATTCTGTCAGTGTTTTGATCTGTTCACCATCAACATTGCGTGCAGCAGCAACCACAGCCTCCCAGACACTGTTCAGAGAGGTGTACTGTTTTCCCTCCTTGTAAATCGCACATTTGATGATGGACCACAGGTTCTCAATGGGGTTCAGATCAGGTGAACAAGGAGGCCATATCATTAGATTTTCTTCTTTTATACCCTTTCTTGCCAGCCACGCTGTGGAGTACTTGGACGCGTGTGATGGAGCATTGTCCTGCATGAAAATCATGTTTTTCTTGAAGGATGCAGACTTCTTCCTGTACCACTGCCTGAAGAAGGTGTCTTCCAGAAACTGGCAGTAGGACTGGGAGTTGAGCTTGACTCCATCCTCAACCCGAAAAGGCCCCACAAGCTCATCTTTGATGATACCAGCCCAAACCAGTACTCCACCTCCACCTTGCTGGCGTCTGAGTCGGACTGGAGCTCTCTGCCCTTTACCAATCCAGCCACGGGCCCATCCATCTGGCCCATCAAGACTCACTCTCATTTCATCAGTCCATAAAACCTTAGAAAAATCAGTCTTGAGATATTTCTTGGCCCAGTCTTGACGTTTCAGCTTGTGTGTCTTGTTCAGTGGTGGTCGACTTTCTGCCTTTCTTACCTTGGCCATGTCTCTGAGTATTGCACACCTTGTGCTTTTGGGCACTCCAGTGATGTTGCAGCTCTGAAATATGGCCAAACTGGTGGCAAGTGGCATCTTGGCAGCTGCACGCTTGACTTTTCTCAGTTCACGGGCAGTTATTTTGCGCCTTGGTTTTTCCACACGCTTCTTGCGACCCTGTTGACTATTTTGAATGAAACGCTTGATTGTTCGATGATCACGCTTCAGAAGCTTGGCTATTTTAAGACTGCTGCATCCCTCTGCAATATATCTCACTATTTTTGACTTTTCTGAGCCTGTCAAGTCCTTCTTTTGACCCATTTTGCCAAAGGAAAGGAAGTTGCCTAATAATTATGCACACCTGATATAGGGTGTTGATGTCATTAGACCACACCCCTTCTCATTACAGAGATGCACATCACCTAATATGCTTAATTGGTAGTAGGCTTTCCAGCCTATACAGCTTGGAGTAAGACAACATGCATAACGAGGATGATGTGGTCAAAATACTCATTTGCCTAATAATTCTGCACTCCCTGTATCTGTATGTTCACTGAACGTTCAAAAAGCAAAAAAAAATTCTTGGTTATGCGAACATTCCATTTGATCATTCTTCAAACGTTATGGGAACGTTACTTTTGAATCTTCTCTGAACATTCCGAAATAAGTAGTAACATTTAAAAACTGTTAGACGAACGTCCAACTGAAGTGTTTCAGAAAAAAAAAAACATTGAACAATGTATAACATTTTTTGTGCTAATGTTTAAGACCATCTTTTTTTTACAATCTCAATACATTTACATTTCTCTGTCATTTTTAAAAACCCTTCACACAGTTCGCCTAACCAACCTTCAGCTTCACAGCAGTTAATTTCACATTCAAAATGCAGTAAAACACTTCATACTAGCAAAAGTTGTCACCCAACAAGCACACTTTGTCACTCATAAAACAACAACCTAAAAGCACTAACATTATATAAAGTAGCATTACACGTTTTCTTTTGTAAAATCTACTTACAAAACAAGAATGACACTCTCTACTGTTTGTAATTCACCACAGTTTATCTTACATGGTCCATGTTTACATTATCGGTACAAAATTATTCCTAAATTTTCCCCTTTATTTTCCTGCTCATCTGAATCATGATCAGAACACATGCAAATGCTACAAGACAGAACCAATCAATCACAGAGAGAGCGTTCGCTCACTGATGACACTACTCAAACAGAGCTGCGTTTCCCAAAAGTACCATAAGAAACCATGCTTTTGGAAGCGCAGCCCAGAACAATGCTCATCAGAAGACAGAAAAACATAATATGTTTGAGTTATTTCACAATAAACAAATTGAAATTGTAGCCTACATAGTTTGCGCAATTACACTTATTTAAATTTAATGTAAGAGTTGATATTGATCATGTTCTATTCTGTAACTAATGTTAATATAAATCATACACTGAATAAAAAGGTTGCCTTTAATAAGTGTACAGCCTGTCACTGGCAGTCCCTTTTGAAAATGAACCACGTTTTTACTACAGTGACCATAGTTCAACTATAGTATTTGTATATTTCCATGGTTACCACTACATATTTTAACCATGTGTAAACAAAAATATAATCTAATAAATTGCAATTAAGGCATGTTGAATGTTAAAATGCCTTTCAAATATGATGTTAAGTGGGTATCTTTAGTAATTTTAACAAAGCACTGGTATCGTATCGAAAACAAAATACGTGGTATCGCCCATCCCTACCCTTTAGTATACAGTAGATGGTAGGTGCGTAGGTGCAGGTGTTCATCCAATTGTTTTGATGGCATTTCATTTAGCAGATTCTCAATATATTTCAATATGTTATTACTGTAGAAATGTAGCATATTGCTGTCTTATTCAGTTTTGTATTATGTTATATTTTTGAACTTACGTTTAACAGTTTTATAAAAGAGAGTGTAAACATGTGAAAATGGCCTGTCGGTACACAGAGTTCTGGTGCTGTTTGGTGTCTTAGGGTATGTTTATAAGACAACAATGTACAAAAACTGAAAGGTTTTTCCTTTGCGTTTGTTGCGTACAGCAGACAACATTGTCAAAGTGATCCCTTTTACATGGATCCATGAAAACGATTTAAAACGCTGTATTACTCATGTCAGGCCAGTAGATGGCGATGTCACTTTGTAAATAAACACTACGCGCCTATAGACTGAACACGTGATACACATGACGTCACCGCTTTCACAGATTCACCTTTTTGTACGATAAAGGGATAGTTTTCTGAAAAAGATTTCAGGCCCCCCAAAATGGCATTGTTGTGTAAATGAACGGCCAAAATGCATAAAAGTTTCCCTTTTTTAGTTTAAAACGGTGTTGTGTAAACGGCCCCTACATGAGAAAACACTGCTGTAATTTGTAAGTGTCAGGTCTAGCTTACTCTTGGTTTGTGACAGAGCCCTGACACTCCTGTATTGTTTGTCTTGTCTTGTGTGAGCACTTCTGTCCTTGTGAGTTTTGTGTGCGGAGCGTGGTGTTCGGATCCTAGCACTTCGGTCTAGTTTGGGTTTGGGTTTTGTGTTGGGATTTGGACATTCATGCTCCGCGTGTTTGTTTTCTGTCGCAAGCGCACGGAATGAGCATTCTCTGTCTTGTCGTGTGAGTGTGCGCTCTTCTGTCCGTGTGTTGTGTTCTCTGTAGCACGCGGTTCGTGTTCACATCGGCTGGTGTTTTTCACTGGCTGCGTGCTTTCATGTTGCCATGTTTTGTGTGAACATGCAGCTTATGAGTTCTCATTAGCTGCATGTTCATGTCACGTTTGGTGTGAGCACATGGTTTGTCATGTGTTTCTTTCTGCCATGTGCTCTCATGTCTATTGTCTAACCCCGCCCACCTTGTTTCCTGATTATTGGTTAATTTGCCCCACCTGTCTTCCCTCGTTACCCTCTTTTGTTTGCTCCCAATTTATTCTCCTTGTGTTTGTCCATCCAGTGAGTCAAAGAGAACAAAATCGTCACTTTAATAAACTGGCACTAAATATCACTAAGAAAAGTAGTAGAAACAATATAATATATAATAATTTTCATAATAAATTACTTGCGTCAAGTACTTTGATGACAGTCTTTGGCTCAGGCATTTCAGATCAACCAAAACTGCATTTCAGATGCTGTGCAAAAAGATCGGTATCGGATGAAACACATTTATACGTTTTTTATGCACATTTTTTTGTATTTATGCGCATCTTGGCGTCTCCATCCAGCAGTTTTTTATGCAATATACCAAAATGTGCATTACATAGGTGGTTGAACACTTTAGTTTAGGCTCCATTTCTCACTATTAACTAGTTTGTTATTATCATGCATATTACTGGGATATTGGCTGTTTATTAGTACTTATAAAGCACATATTAATGCCTTATTCTACATGACCTTATCTACCAATACCTAAACTTAACAACTACCTTACTAACTATTAATAAGCAGTAATTAGGAGTTTATTAGTCAATAGTTAGTAATAATTAGTCATAGTCAATAGTTAGTTAACAGTGAGAATTGGACCCTAATCTAAACTGTGACTGAATGTGTTTTGTGCCAAAGCAATGATAAATGATCCAAAGGTTTATGCTGCCTTCACGTGCTATCGGAATGATTGTAAATACGAGTTTCCTAGGTAAAAATTGCACATGAACACCCTCTGATGTCGTGTTTACCACTGGGAAGTTCGGAAATAATTTTGATACCCAATTTCCCGAGATGGGCGTGCCATAAACTTTAAACATGGTGGCGGGGAGAAATACTGCTGTGACAGGTATGATTTTATTCGTTTTTTCCCCAAAACAGCTATGTCGTCTTATCTTGACATTAATGTAGTGCATATTTACATGTACAAGTAATCATTTGAAGCGTATTGTATGTTTGATACACAGCGAAAATAGCCTGCATTTGACTGAAATTACAGAATCGGCAGAATGTTTATATGGTTGTCAGTGCATGGGACACGCCATATGATGTTGGTTTTAATAAGATTTTCCCAACAAATAGGCAAGAATAAACCTGGTGTCCTCCATGATTCCTGTTCATTCTGACAACAAAGCACTTAATCACGCAACAAGCTCGTAATCCCGACTTCTAAAGTGGGAATTATGAAATTTCCGATAGCACGTGAAGGCAGCATTAGCTCACGGCTAATTCTGTGCTCACTGCGTGAAGAGTTTTGAAAAATGAAAAAAAAAAACTGTAAAGATCAGATAACTTAGAAATGTTTTATTAACATTACTGGAAGAACGTTTGTTCACAACTTTGAGATAACTTTGCTAGAATGTTCTGTTAGCTGGGTATGTAGTTTTAGGGGTTCTAAGGGCTGATATCAAGAATTCTAACTTGAGTATGAAAGCTCTAAACCAGGGGTGTTCAAACTTACTCCTGGAGGGCCAGTGTCCTGCAGAGTTTAGCTCCAATTTGCCTCAACACACCAGCCTGGAAGTTTGGAAGTGTCTAGTCCTAAAGACCTTGATTAGCCGATTCAGGTGTGTTTAATTGGGGTTGAAGATGAGCTCTGCAGGACAGTTGCTCTCCAGGAACAGGATTGAACACCCCTGGTATACAGCTTTTATACTCAAGTTAGAATTCTTGATATCAGCCCTGAGAACCCCTAAAACTACATACCCAGCTAACAGAACATTCTAGGACAATCCTGCTCTAAACAGTTTATTTATTTATTTCATTTTTAGCAATGGTGCTTTAAAAAGGAATGAAAGGAATGAATTAAAAAATAAGTTCTCAAGTTGTGGCATGGGCGTCAGAAGCAAAAAAAAAAATGTGGGTGTGTCCACCCCCAGAAATGTTTTTACTGGAGTAGATGCCATTACATTAAGTGCAAATTGGCCGCCTTGTATACAAAATAACAGAAGACATCATTGTGCAATAGTGTGTAAGACACATGGCATAAAGTTTTGACGCAAATCGACGCAAGGTTTGAATGGATTCCTATCGAAGTGACTGGATTTCACTCGTAAATATTCTGTGAACAAAGGAAAACGGGACTTACAAATGAGGAACATCAACATGTATTTATTACAGAAAAAAACAATAATATAGTATTCGCAGTACTGATCTGCAATGAAACACAACACCCTAGCAACCACTCAGAACACCTTAGCAACTGCATAGCAACCACAACCAAGCAACCACAAAACAATGTGTTAACCCCTTTCCTGTCACCCCCCTTTTTGAGAAAAGAGCGCCAACCGTCCCACCTGTGGGACAGTGACAGGTAACACCCTGACAATGACCCACAACACCCTTGCAACCATTCAGAACGCCCTTGCATCACGGTGGCGGGTTTTTCTGGGCATAAATCATCCACAAAACTTGTCTTCACACGGTTGCTGTGCATTACTCTGCAGTAGTGCTAAATTATGTCATAATGCACATCTCCAGAGCCATAAAAGCAACCAAGTGAGAATAATGGTTATGCAGGATAACAGTTTAAATCCTTCAGCAAAGCATATTCCTCCCAATTTACTCCTTAGGGCCTTAATATCCATGAAGATATTAGCTCAGTCAGTGGACTGAGACATTATACGATGAGAGAAAAGACCATCAAGACAAAACTGCATTCAATGGAGTCTTAATGCTGTAATAACACTGACTATTGAGCAGAACCCTGTACCGTGAGCCATATGGTGCCAAGTCTTTTGAGCTTTTTAGCTCTTGTAATATCAAACAGTTGCACTGACTTTCAGCCAGTAATGTCATTTTATATAATACAGTAAGTTATATAAATATAGTATGACTTTACATTTTCATATTTAAAAAAAAAAATGCAGTTGTTATTCAATGCTCACATTCCATTTACATGACTGGTGCGAGTTGCATGACACATAGTTTATGTCACAAAATAGACTAAACTAGGTCTCGGGCCTGTTAAGACCATTAGACTGACAAATGACAATCACAATTAAGTAACCCAAAAAATCCCTCTTTTAAATGGACAAGCCCATTAGATGACTAGATGCTCCTAGCCAGGGAAATTACACCATGTTCGCTGGTGCTGTTTTTGGTTTTATGTCTCATATCATCTCCATTCTGTTTATAGGCAACGTTCTTTAAAAGTCATTTGCCAAACAAAAACAGCTTGACGCAAGGCAACACAACACATCCCGCCGGACTGTTAAATGGTTTTTCCATTGGGCCCTCACATAAAGTCATGTCTGCCATCTTCTGGAGCACTGGAGGAAAAACTCTGGGTTTGGAAACAGATGTTTCTCTGAGACAGCAATGCGATTAAATAAAGAACGAGTTAAGTTTGCTCCTTCTCATGTGTTTCTCCTGAAACCTAACACAAGTTCCAGAAGAGATCTCAACAGGTGTGTCAAGATACAAAAGTCTGCAATCAAAACTCATTACACTCTTAAAAATAAAGGTTCGTTATTGGCGTCAATGGTTCCATGAAGAATGTTTAACATCCATGGAATCTTTCAATTGCACAAAAGGTTCTTTATAGTGGAAAAAGGTTCTAAGAAATCCAACAGTTGTTCTAAATAACACTTTTTAGTTAACTTTACTTGATGTCTTAACCCTCAAATGCTCCTGTTTACACTTCTGGCCTTTGGGGTCAATATGACCCCAAACATTTATAGAGTGATTGAACAAAAAAAGATACATTTTAATAATACAAATTATTATTTTATTTTTTTCCGTTTACTTCTCATCTATACGTATATGCTGTGTTTTGGAGGATATGAAGTATTAATATCAACTACACTTTAATGATGATCAAAGTTAAATACGAGTTGTTTCTGGATATTGATCTATGTGTTAGAAGCAGAATTCTGCCATCTGTTGCTTAAAGAAAATTTTGCAGAAAATATAGTTTTAGAAAGAAAGTGTAATTACCATATACTTCCAGCAGAGGTCCCATAAAGATCCATTCATTTTCTGGATGTGGCCAACCGCTCTTGTAACAGCTTTTGTGATGAATATTTTGTGAATATATACATTAAATCAGTATTTTTGTCAAAGTTAAGAATTTTTTGTTGTTGTTTGGTCTTTTGAAGTGTCTTGTTATTGCAAAAATTACAAATAAATTTGCAATAATGCCACATAAGTTGCCACTAAAAGACTTGATTGTAATCAGACATTATTTGTTTCAATAATCCAAATGTAGTAATCTAGTAATCTATACTATTCACATAATATGCATAGTTTACTCAGAAAAGAGTAATTGATTGGTTTCAGTGCCATTTTGTTAGGGGGGAAAAAGAGTTTTTGAGGCGAGGATATTCTTAATTCTTGACTTTTTACTCATTTCCTCCACTTCTGCAGTTTTCTTTCTCTAGTTGCATTCACTCATTTCCCAAAGTCATCTTAAATGTTGAATTGTCAATACAACTGAAAAATTTGAGAGAACATCACATAAGCTGACTTCATAAACTGATGTTGATTTTCCTAAAATGTTTTTGTTCTAACTCACCATTATGGTGATCAGTGTTCCCTTTGGTTGGGCACTTGAACTTCATTTATATTATTGTAATTCTCTTCCTATTGATGCAGTGATGCAACAAGAAATCACAGTCAAATGAAGGGAATAAACAGGTTGCTTTTAAAAGGTAACCTAACTTCTTAACTAAATCATTAACTAGTCTATTTTTCATGTCAAATAATGATCTTTTACAATTTTATTGGTACAGAAACACTTATGTCATACGCACCTTGTGAAACTTTTAATTGGGTTGATATAATCCCTCTATATTTGTGAAAATATCTTGCAATTTATGATGCTTGAGTCACACAGACTTCAACATTCAGCATCAAAACACAACAATGGTATACTAAGTCAAGAGTAATAAATAATTTAATAAGGATAAATAATTTAAGGAGAAACATCTGAGACAAAGTTGGTACGTTGGTACTATCAATTCACTCTTGAAAGGTACAAAGGAATAATTTCACCTGAAGGAGCTCATCTATAAGTAGAATTAAGAGAGATACAGAGTCAAAAGCTTTTCAAGTACCAACTCCATTCGTGTAACATTCCTTTAATTTTCCACAAATCTATTTATTTCTCCTTTAGGAACATCACAGGAACATTTCATGTTGGTTAGATCACGCTTTGGCTTTGTGGGTGGGAAACTTGGCACAGTCTTCAAAAGAAATGCAGGCACAGTTGTGTCTCATTGAAAGTCACAAAAAGAGACCACAATTGTATTGTCATGTCAGGAATATGGAAGCAAGCGCAGTTAAAGTGACATAATTGTTTAAATATTTGTCAGGATGCTAAACTGCATTTGAAATTCACTGGCAGTAAAGACATCATGTCCAACACACGCTCATGGCAGTTTTTTGACCAACTGGAGGCGAATTTGTGTGATCTCATTCATCTGCTTACGACCCACTGAGGGTTATGTTTAGTGATTGGCTATCATACTTAGTTTTTCCTAGATATCGTAGATTTAAAAAAAAAAAAAACAGAGTTTTTCATGAGTTTTCTCATGAAATCGGGTTGTCATGTCTGACATCTCACCAATACATCAATGCAGGCAATGTCACAAACAATTCTTAAGAATAAAACTCTTCTTAATGGCTATTTTATACTTTATTATACTCTATATTTTTCACTTAAGGACATTATGTATGCTAATATTCATTTCGATGGTCTACTTTAGACATTCTACTGACTAAAAGTAACTTTGCAACTAAATGTCAACTTATTCTACTAAACCGAACCCTAACCTAACAGTCTTCTAATACTCTAATGAGAGTTAGTTGACATGTAGTTGCAGTTACTTATAGTTAGTAGAATGTCTATACCATCAAAATAAAGTGTAACCTTATGTATTCCCAAAAATACTTTTTCAGAATGTTCTTATCTTTTCTCTTGAAACAGTTTTAAATTTGTGAAAATTGTCTTCTTAAAAATCATCGTAAATTCTTCCTAAAGTTAGCAGTCTCTAACTTGTCTTAATTTCCCAAAGTTAAGATGTTTAATGAATCTGTTGGGTTGTTTTAAATTAATTGTTGTAATTAAGCAGTACAACATAACACTAGCTACATATAATATATATTAGTACTACTGGGGATGTCCACAAGTATTCTGAAGTTTTTTAATTTTATAATTACAACAACTTTGGGCAGCATTCAGGACAAATGGAAGAGCACAAAAAGATTAAGAGCACATTAATGTAACAGACCGCTCCATCTTTAAAATTGAGTATACATGGTGCATTAAAAAAAATCAGGCCAGGCGTTTAAGGGGTCATGAATTGAGAAATCAAATTTTCTTTGAGTCATATAAGTCATCATACTATTAAGAATATCCTGTAAGTTTCAGGACTAAAAACTTCCTTGTAAGTCCAAAAACAGCTTTTATTGTAACCAAGCCCAGAGAACGACTGGTTGTGGAATGAGCCTATAATAGATGGTGAAGATCAACACCTACTTCATCACTGCAACTTTGGCCCCGCCCACTGGCGTGTTAGTGAGATGACGAGGAGAGAAGTGCGATACAGAATCACTGGACTAAAAATAACATTACCTTCCAAAGGATCCTAATGCTAGGAATGAGCTTATTTATTTTCAACAATGTGAATGTCTCAGTTGAGCATTATTTATTTGGATTCGCTACATCTCACTGTGGATTCTTTGGGAAATCAGTCACAATTTCGGCGCAGGCTTTGCAAACAGACTTTTATGATATGGACTGGACAGTAATGCCACAACACGTAAGTAACCGTGACCAGTGATTTCTGATATGTAATGATTCATGTACGGTCAGATGTTCTTTGTCTATGTGTCAGTAAATCAAACCAGTGACTTAAACAGAGCCATTACGTTAAGACTGTGTCTTAAAAACGAGTCTGACCAACTAGTAGTTAGCCAAGTCTTACTTTTCGGAATTAAATTAGACCAATCTACCTTTTGCTGTAAATGATATTAAAAAAATTTGGCCAGTTTTGAAGAAAATATTTTACCACTTTTTTCCGATGGTCCACTTTAGACATCAATCGAAAACTTTGCAACTACTGTACATGCCAACTAACTCTCATTAGAGTATTAGTAGACTGTCTGCTTAATAACACTTTATTTTTATGCTCCCCCAACAGACATTCTACTGACCAAAAGTAACCTTGCAACTACATGTCAACTAACTCTACTTACCTTAATCTAACAGTCTATTACTCTAAGAGAGTTAGTTGACATGTAGTTGCAAATTAATGAGCGTTAATTGATATGTAGTTGCAAAGTTACTTATAGTCAGTAGAATGTCTAATGCCCGGTACACATTAGGCTGTCCCAGACGACAGATGACCAATCGTGGCAATTTCTGTGGTCGTGGCTCCTAAACAGGGATCCTACTTTGTACAGTGAGAGAGGTTAAAAGACGGTCTTGCGATCAAAGATAGCCTGAGATCAATTTCTGACAGTTTGCTGCTACGCCCTACGTCTACTGACTAGCCAATAAAAATGAAACATAAAATGTCGACATTGCGCTAAAACTTAAAACTACTCACCTCAAGCTCCATTTGCAAGATTTGAGTCCAGCATAAAACATGGGACCGACTCCATGTCTTAAACCTTCCAGCAGGTTTTGTTAAAACATCTTTCTTGTTTTTAATTCATTATCATGTACAATGAATGTGTCTTGCCACAGTCGATTTTTAAACAATGGGCTTAAACTGGTAGCAAATGTCAAGCCTTAGTTGAGCCCCATTTAGCCTTGTGTGTTTGAGGTGAACGTTTCACTCCAGGATGCTCGCCGGAGACCGCTTACATTGAGAAAATATTTCAATAGCGGTTACAAACGAGAACGATGCCATTGCTCATTTCAGGTTGTACCCACGAAGAATGCAGCATTGGCTTTTCCTCAGAGGAGATAGCGTGCAGAGCGCTAGGCCCACAAGATCAGCCTGTTCTTTGGTTAGCATGGGGTTTTATAGGTTCGTCTTGCTAATACTCTGTTAAAAGATAGAGGTAATGTAGTTAATGCTCATGGATTAAGTCATTCAGTGTTTGACATTTCTGTCCCCGGAAATATCATGAAGCCTACTGTGTTTTTAAAGTGCTAACAGGAATACAATCCCAGCACCCAGTGTGTTTAAGAAGCAGATTTATTTTTAGTTGTATATTGGACAAAGGTGACTCTCCTCTTGTAACCTTTAAGACTTACCAGTGTTTTTGGCCAACATGTTGGAGAAACTTCTTTGAATTATTTTCGCAGTTGGTGAGAAGGTGCAATTAGACACCATTAAGAAAATATTCTTTTTTTAAATATAGCTTAAAGCACATGTGCCAAGTTCTTAGAAATGTAATCTGTTTTGTGTGTGTGTGTGTGTGTGTGTGTGTGTTGGTTTCATGTGGTTGTCAAAAATGTAATATGGTGTAACATTAATAACATATTTTCCTTACACATTGAATACATGTGAGTGTACACATCTAAAATATTTATTTAAATATTGTTTTAAAAAATAAATAAAATGTATTCTTACTTAAAATAATTTTAATTTTATTGTTATTTTATTTTAATTTATTTTAATTATAAGTGTTGTTTTTTTTTTTAAATATTGTGTTTAAATAATACAAACAAAAATTAATAAAACATTATTTTTAGTTTTTACACCATTTTGTCTAAAATGTCATGTGGTGTAACCATCAAGTAAAAGGTAATAACATATTTTCCTTAAATGTAAGTGTATCTAAATTGTTTTTTTGTTTTTTTTTAAAGGCCATAAATTTTTTGGGAGTCACACTACATTACATTTTACAACTTGAACTAACATTACCTGTCATATTTTTTTTATTATTATTATTTGATATTTTAAGAGACTTATAAGACTTTAATGACTTATAAATGTCAATTATGCTGTTATTGTGTTTTCTTTCGTTCCTGTTTAGATCCTGTCCCCTTTGTTCCGTTGATTATTAGGTTACTGATTGATTAGTTTATTATGTTCACCTGTTTATCATATAGTTTCCTTGTTAGTAGCTTGTATACATAGGTTTTCTCCTGTACTTATTTATTTTTTCTAAGCTAGACTAAATTCTCAAGTTAAACAACTAGTTCCACTGCCTGATGATGGTTCTTGGGATATTTTAAGGATATTGTCTAACTGGTCTTCTCGAAGTGTGGCTCTGTGCTCACTGTGGGTGAGGTGGAGGAGGACATCACCAGCCACCCCACTTTCCCATGCATCCAGGACCCAGAGACTGCGCCCACCTCAAAGCCAGAGCAATGCCAGAGACCAATTTCGTCCCAGAGCTCGAGCCCTTCGTGGAGTCTGACCAGATGCATGAGCCTGCACCGCCTGTCGCCGAGGGCATGCTAGTGGAGTTTATTGGCATGGAGTGGAGCCCTTCCTAAACTCCCGCCATTGAGGGGTTGCTGTGCCAGGTCCCCAAGGATTGGTATGATGAGCTGGAAGACATCATTCCTCAATGCCTCCAATCCCTGTTGGTTCTGTCCAGTCTCTAGTCATCTTTGTTACCTCTGGTTTTGCTCAGCCCAAAGTCTTCTTCATTGCTGCTGATTCCAGCCAGCCGCAAGTCTCCATCAACACTGGTTCCTCCTAGCTCCAAGTCAACTTTGTCTCCACTGGTCCCGCCCAGCCCCAAGTCTCCTTTGTCACTGATGGTCTCATCCAGTTCCGCAGCCCTGTCTCCTCTGGTTCTCTTTAGGCTCTCGACTCCTCCTTCAGTGTCTCCGCCCAACTGCTTGGATCTGCCTTGGGCTTCTTGGTCTCCAGCTCTGCCTTGGTTTGAGGATCCTCTCCACCTCGGGCCTCCGACCCATCTGCTCCACCTTGTCTCCACGCTCCCTTGACTCCACTGTGGCCCATCATCTCTCAGGCTCATCATCAACTCTTCCCTCCACCCTTCTGGTTCCACTGGGCTTCTCCTTTCCTCCAGTTAGACTATTGTCCTCTGTCCCACCGGCTCCACCCTGGTATGCTGAGCCCCTTTCTCCACCTCGGTCCCGCAAGCCTTTGCTTCCGCCTTGTCCCTCCAGTCTATCACTGGCTAAGTTTGCATGCAACCAAATAATCCATTAGTAATCAGATTGATGGCTCAATCGGACTGAAAAGCCTTCATGTAAACCTTAATCGATCAGATTGAGCTCAATCCAAATGAAATTTTGATCGGATTGAAAGGGGACACATAAACACTTGATCGGATTGAAAACTGAAACTTAAAGAACTGTGCATGTGCAATGACGTAGAAATAGCTTAAACATGTATGACACGCGGAACAAGCTCTCAATAAAGTGGGAGTCCCGTCATTCTAAAATTCTCCTTTCACTCATCGTCTGTGAAGTGGAGCAGGACAACTTCCCACCAGTCCTTGGATTCTCATCCACAGACGGTTTTGGGCACAGGGAGGGGCATTTTTACTGCGTGATAAATATAAGCAGCACAGCAAAATGGTTCATATGCTCATTGTCTCCAAATTATGACCAGAAATGGATAAATATTAAGTCTGCTGTTTAAAACAATTAAAGAACCAATGTAGGAGAAAAGTTATTATGCACAAACAGCGGTAAACTCTGCATATTTGTGCAGTGTGCGCATGTCAAAAAATCTATTCCGATTTGAAGCTTGAGACATATAAACGCGCAAATCAACCTGATCACTTTGTTAAGCATTCATGTAAACTACATTCAGATTTATCAATCGGAATGAATTCACAACAATAGCTGTGCATGTAAACATAGCCAGTGTCACCTTGGGTCTTCATCTCCTCAGCTCCTCCCTTCATCATCTCTTCCTTGGTCTCTCTCTCTACCAGCTCCTTCAAGTCCCGGTTCACTGCCCCAAATCCAGCCCTCCTTCCATAATTGGACTGTCTTTTGTGGCGCGAGGATGCGCCTTCAGAGAGGGGGGTACTGTCATGATTATCTTATGTTTGTGTTTTCTTTAGTTCCTGTTTCCTTCGTTCCCGTTGATTATTAGTTGCTATGGTTACTGATTGTTTAGTTTATTATGTTCATCTGTATATCATCTAGTTTCCTTGTTAGTAGCTTAAGTATTTTCGCCTGTGTTTAGTTTCCCCTGGTTGGTTTACATTTGCATTTGTGTAGTTGACTTTTCTCCTGTGATTTTCTGTGTTTTGATTTTTTAAATAAAGACTATATAGATTCTGGAATTTTCCCTTTGCCTTCATCATGCTTATCTGCAAGCACAGCAAAATGAACTTGTTTCAAATAAGAAATAAAGACATGTTTTGTTAAACTGATTTTTTTTATAAGAGTATCTCCAACTAAAGATAAACTAAATTTTTTAAAATTTTCTTTATGATATTGGGACAGTTGCATCTCCCTGACATTTTTGGTTCTATGCACCCCAAAAATATCAAAATGAATTTTGTCACTCAGTGAATAAACAGGAAACAGTAAAGCACTTTGAGTGTACAGTATGTGTACACATGCATCTGTTGATATGCATAACAATGTTCGAAAGCATACTTAAAGATTGGTACACATGTTAGCATGAGCTGAACTTCTGCTTTTTACATAAAGGACAATGTACTCTTTGGCAAAGTAATATTTTATGCCAACCTCTTAGAGTGTGTTTTCATCACATGATCAGAATTCATGAGTAATTGACAATAAAATATCTTGAAAATACTGTGCAGTTAGCTGTACATTTCATAACTAGAGGAGAGTTATCTCATCAAATCAACCTGTTAGACAATTGTCCTGATAGTACCTTTAGAAATGAACAACATCTTGTCTCATTTCGTCTTTTTTAGTTCCGTGGGGCATATGAAAGCTGTAAACATCTGTCAAACAGATTCTCTTGAATACAGAAGGTTGATTCTTCCAAACTCCTTAAGGTAATTACTATCAGTATAACACTTGTTCCAGCTACTTAGGACCTGTGGCATGGGAATCCAATGGTAGGCTAATATAATGGTGCAATCAGAGCTTTCATGGGATGTGAAAGGTAATTAAGATGACAGATTGAACGGTTTTCCTTTCAGCGGATACCCACTGCTTACTTGTCAATACCTGCCTAGGCTGAGGATTGTCAGCGCCTGCGGGAGAGAAACGACAACCAGCCTTACTGTGGAGATATCTGAGTTCTCTTTTTCTTGATTCAGAAGTATATGTTTAAGTGAGTGAATGTAATGTAATGAATGAATGTAAATGCAATTAAAATGAAGCTGTATTACAGATTACATTTAAATTAAATGCAATTCAGAGTGCTTTATTTTACACACTTAGGTTGGACTTAAGTAGCCTACATCTTTGTGCAATTTCATAATTTTTATTGTCTTTGAAATACTATTATTTAAAAATTGTTAGTCAACACATCAAAATAAGTGTATTATTAAAACATAATGATTTAAGATGTAATTTAAAGTAAAACTTTTGATTTGCCACTTTCATGTACTTAAGTGTTTAAAAACCTTATCACGAAAGTGTACTCTTATAAAGTGGCTTCATTAATATTATATTACACACGTTTTTAAAAATATACTTTTAGAATTTGAAGTACACTACAAGTGCATATTCAACACAATTAATTACACTTCTTTTTCACAAGGAATAAGTCACTTGGGAGGTTCCATTTAATGTTTATTATAGTATTTTGTACTATAGTGGAAATGTCTCTTTAACAAAATGGAGAAAGAAATAGGTTGTGAAAGACTGAAATGTAAATATTCCTACCAACTGTGTTTAAACATCTACGAAGTCAACATTTCTTTAGCCTTCAGCCCAAATGTGCAGAGCTGAACAGGAGCAGGAATGAGGATAACTGGACAGTCAGTTACAATAAGTGTCCACTAGATAGCGCCATCACCTCTCAAATAATCCAAACATTCCCCAGTCAGAGGAACTTCAATAGGAAGGTTTACCTAAAAATGAATATTCTGTCCTTATTTACTCACCCTCAAGTTGTTCCAAACCAGTATGAATTTCTTTCCTCTGTTGAACACAAAAGACATTTTGAAGAATATGGGTAACCAAACAGTTGATGGGGCCCCATTGACTTCCATAGTATGAAAAAAAAAATACTATGGAAGTCAACTATCCCTTTGACTCAAGTTGCTGCTGGAGTGAGATCTCTTTTAACTATATGGGTGGCAGAAGCATTTCAATTTACAGTTCTGTCATGCAACAAATGACAGTGGCAGGACCTTGTTCATGTCTCTCCTCTCTAGACGTTGTCTACTGAGGGATGATCTCATGAGGGGGTCTGTTCAGTAGCAGGTTTAATTAGAAGTGGTTTCCCAGAAACACATTTACTGTGTGATTTTGTCGTTAACAGACTGCCGTCATGGGCTAATTTGGCTCGGGGTTACTGAACATGTACAACATCAAACCGCTCGCTCACTGTTACAACCTGAAACTCATCACTATAAAAAAAAGTTAAAAAGGACACATGTGATGTAACTTCAGTGTGTGATGTCTTCAGCTGTGCTCCTAAGGTACAATTAGAGGACGCTTACGAGGAGCGGAAATTTTACAGACATAGTGTCACTGTTTTGTTATATCTGTTAAGTATTATTATCGTTATAGACTAAAGTCCTCAAACAGACTATAAACTGACATGCAAATGCATTTAAACAACAACAACTACTACTACAATTATAATAATAGTAATAATAATAATAATAAAATTAATAATTTATAATAACAATACAAATAATATATATGTAAATTATTTGATTATTTTAATTTGTTTTACTTATAACTCTTGTTTTTAAAATATTGTGTTTAAATAATAATAATAATAAAATATATTCTCAAAATGTATTATTATTCTCAAAATTATTTTGATTAATTCAAATTTATTTTCAATTGTTTAATATTGTTTAAATAATAACATTAAAATAAAAAATGAAGAATGTTCTTAAAATAATTGTATATTGTTTAAATAAATTTTAATTATTTTAATTATAGGTGCTATTTAAATATAATAATAATAATAATAATAATAAATATATCTGCGAGCAGCAATTATCGGGGTTCAAGCGTTTAAGGCCTTTAAGCACATGCGTAAAAAGATATGTTTTATTTAGCAAGCCTGTTACCACTTAGATCAAATGTGTTTTGACCATTTACAGCCAAAACAGGCAATTTACTAAGGAAAAAATATGTTTTTTAAAGGTTTTTTGACATTTATAGCACCACCTGCACGATCTCCACCAGGTGTCCTCAGAGTGTGTCCATACACATTTGTGTCAAATTTGGTGTAAATATCTCATTTCGTTTTGAAGTTATAGACACTTATATTTATGAGAGCATAAAAATGACCCATGGGCGACATTGATTGGATTTTTTTGCCACTTCCTATCAAAATCTGACTAATTGTTTTGAAGATATTCGCAAAAGTTTTTAATTGCTAAATCACAGCATTGCACAAACCATAAGGCGAAACCTGGCATGTTTAGTATCGTTGGAAGGATTTAGGAGTCTAAGGAGGTGACTCCCGTGAAAAGTGCTGGTTCGAAACTTCTCAGGCTCCTTCAGGGCATCGTGTCAATGACGCATACAGAGTTTCGTTCCGATCAGCCTCTGTTAACCCTGTCTAATAGATGCTCAAATTTCAATGGCCGATGGTGGGCATGTTTTTGGAGATATGCCAATGTCCTCATAGACAGACATGGCACACTGGACAAAGACACTGAATGCCAATTTTCAAGTCAATCGAACTAACGGTTGGGTGGTTATAGCGAGTTTCCTTTTTTCCTTATAGTGCCACCAAGTGGCAAATCGTCGCAATTTTTTTCATGTGACCTCTGATTGAGCTCATACACATGCGTCCTGAGTTTAGCGAAAATATCTAATTTCGTTCACAAGTTATAGCCATTTTAGTAAAAGTGGCTCCCCCCACTTCGAACGTTCTGGTGGCACTTAGAGGACTGTGAACCGCAATCTGTACTTTTTTTTGATAACTATTGACAGTCAAACTCCAGAGAATCTTGCTGCACCGGTTTGTAGGTTTAAAAAAAACAAAAACAATTGAGCCTACGCCTAACGGTTTAGGAGTTATGAGCCATTTCATACTTTTGACTGATATAGCGCCCCTGTCAGACCGATAGGGGCGAGCCTTGGTGACATTGTAGGCGGTGTGAGTACTACCAGCCCTCAAAGTTTCAAGTCTCTACGACTTACGGTTTGGTCTGCCCGATCAGTTTTACGGGAGAATGCTGATCCTTGGAAAATGTAACAATTACAATAGGGTTTCAGTGCTATGTGCTTGAACCCCTAATAAGGGATCACTTTTGAGGGAAACTCTGTGCTGCATCAGTTGCTGATGCTGTGGGGAAGCGCCTGAGGCCCTAGTAAGGTCCTCTGCAACTCTGACCACCTATCTGACCCGTCTTGAAACATGGACCAAGGAGTCTAATGCGCAGAATGAAGGTGAATCCCCCAGGTGGGATCTGTGGGATGTGTGAGCAGGGTTATGGACAGATGCCTTTGGTTGAAGAGAATTTGGCAAGGGATCTCCCTGGGATTATCTTCGTCCTTGAAGGCTCCCTTTTTGCCATCCAAGCCATGCCAGATAACATTTAGGCTGGTTGGCAAATCATATGTGGTGGCAGGTCAGGCAGGTCATACCCTGCACACCATGGCAGTACTGTAGGCATACCAGGCTGACCTACTGGACCAGGGTGAGGGTCTCTCCAGTGAGACAGTCACAGAACTGCCATAGCCACAAATCAGGCTATGCTCCATTTTAGATCTGGAAAGAAGAGCCTGGCAAATATAGTCTTTCCCCCATGCCCCCACCTCCCCACCTGAAAGAAAAATCCATTGAAGGGTGTTGCTCCCTGACAGGCTCTTCAGTTGAATGAGTGGTAGAGCTGACAGATTAAACTACGATAAAACGGTTTAATCTGGGGTTTTAAGCAAGGCTGCACTCACAAGGTTGGCTGTGAGTTTAGCAGGCAGTGAATGCTGCCCTTCCTAGTTTTACACTTTAGGAGTTGAAATATGATTGTGCTCCCAGGCGGCCCAATTTATCCCATTGTATCGGGTTAAGGCTAATCCTCCCTAGGTTGAGCTTGATAGATGAAACCTGTCACGCTCCTCAGTTCATTAACTGGGAGTTGAAGTAGGGTTAAGCTCCCTGGCAGGGACTGGCATGAGTAGAGCTTGGTTGAGATTGAGTTAGTACGCAAGCTGAGAATTTTGCTCACTTCAGTGCGCTGCTCTCCTAGGTCTGTCTAGGCCTGTTGAGCCCTTCAATACCTAGGTCTGACAGGGTTATGCTTGTGTAGAATGTTTTTGTCAGCATGGTGCAATAGGTATTAACATCCCCATAGCATCAGCAACTGATGCGACGTAGAGGCCCCTTGAAAAGGGAACATCTTGGGTTACGTATGAAACCCTGTTATTTGAAAATGCAACGAGACACCGCGTCATGTTGCCATGCTTCAGGTATGCCTGGGCGTCTTTACAAATTTACAAACAAGCACATCATCAGACAAATTTAATCTGATGATGTGCTTGCAGGTGCCCCTATTTATATGCTCAGGCAAACCGCGTGAAATCATCGCACTGCACACGCGCCCTCGTGGAACCTGTTGTCTGAGACACGTGTAATTTAGTTATCTGAGGCATAATCGTTTTCTTCACAGGGAACCGGGTTTCATGTGTAACCCAATATGCTTTTTTAAATTGAGTTTAAACTGTTCGTAGTCTCTGTCCGTAGTGCTGTCAGAGGAATTAAATCACTTGCAAGCAGCTGGGGTGATAGAACACATTGACGCCTCTGCATGCATATCACCAATTGTTGTTACGCAGAAAAAGTCAGCTAAAATTATGTTGTGCATTGACCTCAGAGAGCCAAATAAACCAGTAATAGTTTCCATTGCCACACGTGAACTACTCTCTACTGTTCTACTGTTTTCTCTAACATAGACCTGACTAATGCTTACTATCAAGTGCCGCTGCATGAGGACAGTTGTGACCTCACAGCCTTTATTACTCATGACAGACTGTTTCGTTTTTGTCCTGACTGGCTTGTCAGGGGTTAAAAATTACCTGGACAATATTATCATCCACGGACATGACATGCCTGTGCATGATAGAGCACTTCAAGTGGTCTTACAACGACTAGAATAAAGAACTGTCGCTTCCGGCAAACCAGCCTGCTGTTCTTAGGTGATATTGTTTCAGGGAAGGGTCTTCTTCCTGATTAATCACATGTAAAGATGATACTCAATGCCTAATACTCAATGATTATCTTTCACGTTTGCCCTTACTTGCTTCTCCTGCAGATAATGCTGTTGTTCCAGCTCCTGTTGATGATGTTGATGAGGAGTTTGTTGCTTTTCTATCGGCCACTTGTAATCTTGTCCTGCTCTAGCCCAACTTTGTACACAGATTTCTAAGGTTGGCCTCCTTCACCCAAGGGAATGGACGTTGAGTTGTTGCTGTACTATAAACTGCATCTGGAACTGTCTGTTAAGGACAACTTAATCTTCCGAGGTTCACAGCTGGCAACAATTCCAGCAGAGAACATTTCTCATTACACACACTGATACCACTAGACCTTAACGAGATGTTCGGGAGCCTAGTTGGTTGAAAGACATTACTTAGATCTGATGTAATATTCTGTTCTTTAAAAAAGTAGAAAATGTGTTCATGTGTGAATTGTATAGACCCCTTAAATATTTGTAAACATCGAAAACCTAGGTTGGGTGCGCGCGCAGCATGGGGTCAGAAAAACAACACGATCTACTGTTGTCATAGTGAAAGCGCTAATGTAAAGCTAGTCTGCTAAGTCTGTAGCATGCCACAGGTCACAATTATTGCCAGATATCACCTAACTATAAAATCAGTCTACAGTTTACAGAAAACATTTTGTTTACTTACCATGGCTTAACTCTACTACCACTTTTTGTAACACTTTACTTTTTTTACCTTGGCTTAGTCACTGAATTTCAGAGCACCAGGTAATGGACCAGTAGCTTAGGTTCGTTACAGAGGGCAATTATTTATAAGGCACATATAAAACACAGACAATGACTAGAAACGTACCAATTTATATTGTTTGTGCAAGATTAAATGAATGTAAATGAAGTACAATTACAATAACAATGAAATAAAAATAAATAAAAACACAAATGAATGACTTGTTTCTTCTCAATCCCTTATGAGTTTTTTTTTTTAGATATCTTCTCTAAGTGTTATTTTCAGCTCTGTTGTTATTTAAATAGTTTTTTCTATTTATATTCTTTCTAAATATGGTTTATAGCTTAAATTATTCTCCTATTTTGAGCCTCTACAAACACGAGCCTCTTTGATCGTAGCATTGTCCCAGTCTGCCCGTTTAATAGCTTGCAGCCACAGATGTCGTCTATTTTTTTTAAACGGATGAGATCCTGCAGGAATCCTGAAAAACTTGACTCCACAACTGGTGCGATTTTCACAGTTCACGATGAATTAGGCATTTTTTTCTTGACGAGAAATTCTCTAGTTAACACACAATTCAATGGGATGGAATCATCTTTCTGACCCCGACATGCGCACTGCGAACTACGAATTTTCCTGTGACGTGAACCGTGAAGGGGTCTATTGCTGACTACTGTTTTGAAAGGAAGTCTGAACTTTTGTGTTCTGACATAATGTGTGGAGAATGTAAGTGAGGCTAAACAAGATGGATGAAGTGTGCTACTCGTGTGCTTTATTACTGCTTACTAACTCCTGACAGATAGCACACAGTTGCTATGGTGTTGTGAGTGGTTTCCCAGGTTTGGCTGTGCAGTTTCGTCGGTGTTGTGAGTAGTTGCCAGGGAATTCCTATGTGATCGCTATGAGGTTGCTATGTGTTGTTGCTATGGTGGTGCCAGGGTGATGCTATGGGGTTGCCAAGATGAGTTTCTAGCGTCTCTGGTTTCTAGTGTGTTGCTATGCAGTTTCTATGGTGTTGTAAGTAGTTGCTATGTGGTTCCTTAGCTGTTTGGATAGTTACCAGGGCATTCCTGTGTGGTTACTATGGTGTTCTGAGAGGATTCTAGTGTGTTACTATGCAGTTGCTAAGGAGTTCTGAGAGGATTCTCGTGTGTTGTTGTGAAGCTGCTAAGGAGTTCTGAAAGTTTCTAGTGTGTTGCTATGCAGTTGCTAAGGAGTTTTCAGAGGTCTCTAGTGTGTTACTATGCAGTTGCTGAGGAGTTTTAAAAGGATCCTAGTGTGTTGCTGTGAAGTTGCTAATGAGTTCTGAAAGTTTCTAGTGTGTTGCTGTGCAGTTGCTAAGGAGTTCTGAGAGGATCCTAGTGTGTTGCTGTGCAGTTGCTAAGGAGTTCTGAGAGGATCCTAGTGTGTTGCTATGCAGTTACTAAGGAGTTCTGATAGGATCCTAGTGTGTTGCTATGCAGTTGCTAAGGAGTTCTAAGAGGATTCTAGTGTGTTGCTGTGAAGTTGCCAAGGAGTTCTCAAAGTTTCTAGTGTGTTGCTATGCAGTTGCTAATGAGTTTTGAGAAGATCCTAGTGTGTTGCTGTGAAGTTGCTAAGGAGTTTTGAGTGGATCCTAGTGTGTTGCTGTGAAGTTGCTAAGGAGTTTTGAGAGGATCCTAGTGTGTTGCTGTGAAGTTGCCAAGGAGTTCTGAAAGTTTCTTGTGTGTTGCTATGCAGTTGCTAAGGAGTTTTGAGAAGATCCTAGTGTGTTGCTGTGAAGTTGCTAATGAGTTCTGAAAGTTTCTAGTGTGTTGCTGTGCAGTTGCTAAGGAGTTCTGAGAGGATCCTAGTGTGTTGCTGTGCAGTTGCTAAGGAGTTATGAGAGGATCCTAGTGTGTTGCTATGCAGTTACTAAGGAGTTCTGATAGGATCCTAGTGTGTTGCTATGCAGTTGCTAAGGAGTTCTGAGAGGATTCTAGTGTGTTGCTGTGAATTTGCCAAGGAGTTCTCAAAGTTTTTAGTGTGTTGCTATGCAGTTGCTAATGAGTTTTGAGAGGATCCTAGTGTGTTGCTGTGAAGTTGCTAATGAGTTTTGAGAGGATCCTAGTGTGTTGCTGTGAAATTGCCAAGGAGTTCTGAAAGTTTCTAGTGTGTTGCTATGCAGTTGCTAAGGAGTTTTGAGAAGATCCTAGTGTGTTGCTGTGAAGTTGCTAAGGAGTTCTGAAAGTTTCTAGTGTGCTGCTATGCAGTTGCTAAGGAGTTTTGAGAAGATCCTAGTGTGTTGCTGTGCAGTTGTTATGGCGTTCTGAGAGGATCCTAGTGTGTTGCTGTGCAGTTGTTATGGCATTCTGAGAGGATCCTAGTGTGTTGCTGTGAAGTTGCCATGGTGTTGTAAGCAGTTGCCAGTAGTAGCGTCTACTGTATAGCTACAGTATGAGGTTGTTAAGTTGTTGTAGGTATTTCCAGGATGTTTCTGTGTAATTGCTATAGTGTCGCTAGGGCGTTACTATGCGGTTGCTAAGATGTTCTGAGGGGTTTCTCTTGTGTTGCTAAACAATTGCCTTGGTGTTGTGGGTGGTTGCTATGGTGTTGCCTATGATTACTAAGGTGTAGTTTCCTCTACATAGCTGTGATATTGCTAGGGTGTTATGGGTGGTTTTTAGGTCATTACTGTGTGGCTGCTAGGGGATTAATATGCCATTTCTAAGGAGTGTTTTCAACATGCTGCAATGCATTTGCTATGGTGTTGTGGATGGTTGCCATGGTGCTGGACATTGCTATGCGGTTGCTAAGTTCTTCAGAGTTATTTCTATTCTGATGCTATAGTGTTTCTAGGGAGATATGTAATGTTTGCCAAGGATTCACGCATTACTATGTGGTTGCTAAGGTGTTTAGAATGGTTTCTTCTCTTATGTTATGCGGTTGTTGTGGGTGGTTGGCAGGGCGTTGCTATGCGGTTTCTAATGCATTATGAGTGGTTACTTTTGTGTGGTTCTTACTGCCCAAGTCATGATATTCTGGTCTCTATTGGACTATAGAATGCAAGTCTATATGATTTTGTCACTTTTTTATCGGGGTGTGCTGAATTGCTTTAATTAATGTTATCTATTTTGTAATTATTCTATTTATAGGCTGAAAACTGGCTTTTTACGACAGTGGTGTTCACAAGTATTTAGATTTAGCACTGAACCTCTTGACGTTGCATGTCTCTCTGGCATGTTATGTTATGACATGTGATTTTTATGTTTACTTGTGTGCCAACGTATATTTTCAGAAAAAAAAAAAAATAAAATATATATATATATATATTTTTTTTTTTTTGAGTTCTGTGATGAATGTCTAACTTTGAAAAATGTCAAAAACTCCCATATTTTAAAAATGCCATAAAAACTCCCATAAACTTCCATATAATCTGTGTTTTGTTTTTATATAATTGCAAAACACAGTCTATTTGATTAAAAAAAGTGCTATGGATATACAATGGAGTTGCTAAGGAATTGTTGGTGGTAGCTAGGTTATTTACTGGCTCAACTTAAAAGAGCCTGACCTTAATCTATATAATATTCTGTTCTGCGGATAGGACTTGGGTTCCTCCTTCAATAATAATGCCATGGTTCCATGTCCTCTCAGTAAAAGTGGCAAAAGGCCTCCCAAAAATTTTGTAACTGGCAATTGTTGCAGCAATGTATCAAGAAACTTTCAAACAATAAAAACAGTCCCATATGTGTCTGATTCCAACAAGTGAAACATGAAGCTTTGTTTATGGATCTTGTTTTACCCGTGTGTATTGAGAGTTTAAAACCCTTGACAGACTTGTGTGGCGGACGTACAGTGTTCACAGCGTATCGTGGGAAGTACACTTCCTACAAGCAGAGTATGCACCATTTACACACAGCCATCTGAATAAGCAGTCTGGTGAGGCCACGGATACGCCTGTGCTCCGTAACACCTTGATCCCAAAGTTTTAGCTTCATGAAGACACTGCATACAGGCTGACAAACCTCCCTTTTTCTGCTTCCAGGGGTGGGTTTTCTTCCTGTAACTCATGATTCATGCTTTCCCGATTGAAATAATGTAAACAACTTTCATTTTGTGTAATCTTGGTCACCATGTGCCACCCTGTGTATGTTTAGTAATGGCTGTGGAACACAGACCCTAGTGTCTCCTGGAAAATAAGCTAGTCATCCTGCCCCCATTCTTCATGTGCCGCTGTCTCTTGCGTGCCACAGAACACATTGGATTATCTTACAAAACACTAGCTGACTGAGAGATCATTATTGCAAAAAAAGTAAAGAAATTGTACAATTTAAAAGTGCATTGTCATCAACATATATTGTAATAAATAAGAACAAATAAGTAATCTGTCTATCTATCTATCTATCTATCTATCTGTCTCTATCTATCTATCTATCTATCTGTCCAAGCCTACCAAATCTTCAAACTTAAAGGTTTTTTTTTATTTTACTTTTTAACACTTTTCAGCAAGTTTGACAAGACAAGTTTGTCTTGATAAATCGCTTTTGCATATAACATACACCGATCAGGCATAGCATTATGACCACCTTCCTAATGTTGTGTTGGTTCCTCTTTTGCTGCCAGAACAGCCCTGACCCGTTGAGGCATGGACTCCACTAGACCCCTGAAGGTGTGCTGTGGTATCTGGCACCAAGTTGTTAGCAGCAGATCCTTTAAGTCCTGTAAGTTGCGAGGTGGGGCCTCCATGGATCAGACTTGTTTGTTCAGCACATCCCACCGATGCTCGATTGGATTGAGATCTGGGAAATTTGGAGGCCAAGTCAACACCTCAAACTCGTTGTTGTGCTCCTCAAACCATTCCTGATTCCTGCTTTGTGGCAGGGCGCATTATCCTGCTGAAAGAGGCCACAGCCACCAGGGAATACCGTTTCCATGAAAGGGTGAACATGGTCTGCAACAATGCTTAGGTAGGTGGTACGTGTCAAAGTAACATCCACATGGATGGCAGGACCCAAGGTTTCCCAGCAGAACATTGCCCAAAACATCACACTGCCTCCGCCGGCTTGCCTTCTTCCCATAGTGCATCCTGGTGCCATGTGTTCCCCAGGTAAGCCACGCACACGCAGCCGGCCATCCACGTGATGTAAAAGAAAATGTGATTCATCAGACCAGGCCACCTTCTTCCATTGCTCCGTGGTCCAGTTCTGATGCTCACGTGCCACTGTTGGTGCTTTCGGCGGTGGACAGAGGTCAGCATGGGCACCCTGACTGGTCTGCGGCTATGCAGCCCCATACGCAACAGACTGCGATGCACGGTGTATTCTGACATCTTTCTATCAGAACCAACATTAACTTCTTGAGCAATTTGAGCTCCAGTAGCTTGTCTGTTTGATCGGACCACATGGGCCAGCCTTCGCTCCCCACGTGCATCAATGAGCCTTGGCCGTCCATGACCCTGTCTCCGGTTCTCCACTGTTCCTTCCTTGGAGCACTTTTGATAGATCCTGACCACTGCAGACCGGGAACACCCCACAAGAGCTGCAGTTTTGGAGATGCTCTGACCCAGTCATCTAGCCATCACATTTTGGCCCTTGTCAAACTGCCAATTCTGAATGCCGAATCAACCTTGATAACCCTCTCCCTGATAAATGTTTATAGTAATTTACTGGCCACCAGACTTAAATATTATACGTGTATTTATTCAAGAGTGATAGAATTACTATCTATAAACCCTCCAGTAAACATTTCTTTAACTGACACATTTCAGCACAGTTTGTTTAAATCTGTCACAATGTAATACATTTCACAAAGAGGATATCAAATGAATGAAGGAATGTTATAAATCATAAAAGAGATAATTTACATATAAGTCTTAACGGTATACCAACATAAAAAAAAATAGTTATCAATTTCTCTCATTTAAAAGAAAACGATAAAATATAAACCTTTACACATCTTGATATTTAATCATAACCATGCCCCAATAAGACTAGCACTATTGTTTCTGTCTTCCTAAAACTGCTAGTGTTAAACATAATTAGAGCTTTCCAAAGAAGCATTCATTATCCGCTCCCTCCAGCAGCTTTTCTCAAGACTTATTGCCATCTGTGGAAAGTTCAGCTCACGCTTGTCTTCTTTACTCATACCTGCCACTGAAATACGGTGTAATACTTCCTGTCTTTAATTAACTCTCATGTATATCACATTACAGATCTAGCATTGCCATAAATGTTGTATCTGACGGTTGATAATACCGTTTGCAGTGTTTCTATAAATCTGGTATCTGTTTTATATTATATTACACAACTGAATGAGCCTGTGATATAAATCTGTGCTCACGCTGCAGTTCCTCGTATAGTTTCATGGTTAAGGCTAATTATGCCTGTGTGAGCTTTGCTTTGGGTTTACATGTCTTGGGACAGTGTTATATAACCATATTGATAAAGCATAATTTGCAGTATCTATTAGTCATAAAAAGGTTGTTTTATTAAATTTATTTATTAAATTATCGCATTCTCAATCTCACGAGCACACACATACTGTAGAAGAGATGTCGTACTAACATGTAAAATGACTAACCAACAAGTTTGCATAACAGTTTTAATTTAATGACTTTAAAAGTGTCATGTGGTGTAGAATGAAGACTTCAGATGCCAAAGCCTCTAAGTCCGTCTGACATTTTCCTTTAAAATAAGCATTTTTTGTCAGGCTCCTATGTATAGGTTTCTACCTAAGTACTGGTATTTCTGAATGGGCTGAGGCTGGGATTTAGTGGGTTTGAAGTGAAAGTATTTTATTAACTTATACTATATGCGGAGAGCATTCACTCAGTATCGTTATCTCATTTTTGACTGAAGTGGCTTTTAGAGGCTTTTGCATCTGAACTCTTCAGATATTAGTGATAATTTTCAAAAAGGTTTTAAAGCCTTTTGTCCAAAAAATATCATGAATTATTAATTCAGAATTTTCATTCAGTTTTTAAAGAGATACTAAATGGGTTCTATTGACTAAACTATTGATTCACACTGTTTTAGTGATTTAAACTGCAGGTTTAGTCCGGTAGTATTCCACTGGCATTTCAAAACATTGGGGGAACATTAGTTTGGGTTTTGTTGGTGTCCATGTCTTTTATTTTGAAATTCTCATGTTTCCTGCTTCCTGTTTGTCATGTGCTTCCCTTGTTCCTCGTTATCCTGCCATGTGCTCCCCTTTGTTCTGATTGGTTGTTTTTAGTCATGTGTTCATCAGTTCTGTTTTGTCATTGGTTCATTATGTTGATCATGCTCAAGTGTTTCTCGCCTATGTGGTGTCAGGACGAGCGCTTCAGTGGGCCGAGACGATATGGCACCAGGCCAGTACCGTAACCCAGCCCCTAAAGAATTTCCTCGATCATTTCCGGGAGGTGTTTGGAAGACCAATCGGTGATTCATCAGTTGGTGAGAAGCTTTATCACCTTCATCAAAGAAACCCATCAATGAATATGCTCTCCAGTTTCTTACCCTCGCTGCGGCCAGTGGGTGGAATGAGTGCTCGCTCCTGACCACCTATAGGCAAGGACTTATTCCTCCAGTGCGGCTGCAGCTCGCTGCATATGACGACACCATCGGCCTCGAATGTTTTATCCAGCTGTCCATCCGAGTAGCCAGTCGTATGCAGTCATGTCATGAAAAAACGCCACGGTCTGCAGAGTCCAGCAGCACTCCAGAACCAGGTATAGAACCCATGCAGGATGACCTAACAAGATTAACTCCTACTGAGCAACAGAGGCGGCTGACCCAGGGACTGTGCCTGTACTGTGCTGCAAGTGGGCATATAATTGCCACCTGTCCACCACGACCCATGGTGAGTGTTGTGAATACGCCTACTGTCAATTTAAAGCCCCTCACTAATGAAGTTATTCTTACTGTAGCCAATGTTTCCATTCCAGTCCATGCCCTCCTCGATTCTGGGTCAGCCGGGAATTTCATCTCTCGATCCCTCTGTCGTCAGCTCAAACTCCCAAAGACCACCACCCCAACCAGCTACCAAGTTCAATCTGGAAGACCACTGAGCAAGAGACAAGTACGTTTCAGCGTCGGGCCATTACAACTGCAAGTGGGTTCACATCACACAGAATATCTCCATCTCCTGGTTCATCCACTGCTGATGTGATCCTAGCGCGCCCATGGCTCGTGCAGCACGAACCAGTTATCTCATGGAAGACGGGTGAAGTGGTGTAAGGGCTGTTTTCCGGGGGGTTTCCTATCCAAGTCTCAGGTTGGTACCTACTGTTCCACAGCTCTTCCTATCAGCTCTACCTCCATCGAAAGCCCCGTAGAGAAACCATCCGTTGATATACCAGCCTGTTATGTCCCTTTCAGTGGCGTCTTCTGCCCCAAGAAAGTCTCTACGCTGCCTCCATACCGGCTATGAGACTGCGCCATCGTGTTGATTCCAGGTGAGCCAGAGACAACGGGAAGATTTACCCGTTGTCTCTTCCTGAGCAGAAGGCCTTAGAGGAGTATGTAGAAGAGGCACTTCAGCAAGGCTAAATCCGCCCTTCTACGTCCCCTGCTGCTTCAAGTTTTTTCTTCGTGGCCAAGAAGGACGGAGGCTTGCAGCCTTGTATTGACTACCGCTCTCTGAACAAGATGACCGTCAAATTCAGGTACCCTCTTCCCCTCGTCCCAGCGGCAGTCAAACATCTTTGTGGAGCATCCGTCTTTACCAAGTTGGACCTCCACAGCACCTACAACCTCATCCGGATATGTGAGGGGGACGAGTGGAAGACAGCATTCGTGACACCAACAGGTCACTATGAATATATCATCATGCCTTATGGATTGGTCAACGCCCCCTCCGTATTCCAGGATTTTATGCACGAGGTACTCCGGGAGTTCCTCCACCATTCGTTGTAGTTTTTACATTGATGACATCCTTGTGTACTCCCGGAGTATGGCTGAACATCGCCAGCGCATTGTGGAGGTCCTGCAATGCCTGAGAGAGTTCCATCTATTCCGCAAGGCTGAAAAATGCTCTTTCCATCAAACCTCAGTGCAGTTCCTTGGATACAATATCAGCAGTCAAGGGGAAGGTAGAAGTGGTAAGAGACTGGCCTACCCCTACTACCATTAAGGAACTCCAGCGTTTCCTTGGCTTCACAAACTTCTATCGTCGGTTCATCCAAGATTACAGTTCCATCACCAGTCCTTTAACAGGTCTTCTCAAGAACAAGCCCAAGTCTCTGTCCTGGTCACCATCTGCTGCTGCTGCATTTCATCAGCTGAAGACCGCCTTTACTAGTGCACCACTCCTAGTTCATCCGGAACCTGATCGACTGTTTGTGGTGGAAGTGGACGCTTCAGCTACTGGAGTCGGAGCATTGCTCTCTCAGCAGCAGGGGATTCCAGCCAAACTCCATCTATGCGCCTTCTCAAAAAAACTCAGTCCGGCGGAGGTAAATTATGAAATCGGCAACAGGGAACTTCTTGCCATCAAGTTAGCCCTGGAGGAGTGGAGGCATTGGATGGAGGGTTCTCACCACCCCATCACAGTTCTCACCGACCGTAAGAACTTGGAGTACCTGAGTGACGCTAAGAGACTGAATCCCTGTCAAGCCTGCTGGGCTTTATTCTTCACCCGATTTGATTTCTCAATTTCCTATCGTCCAGGAACCAGAAATGTGAAGGCTGATGCCTTATCCCGTCTCCACTCTCTCGAGGAGGTCAACGAGAGCCCAGAACCCATTCTGCCTAGTAACTTGATCGTGAGTCCCATTCAGTGGTCTTCAGACTCCGTTGCATCCACCAATGTCTCCACTGCCACTCTGCCGGGCTGTCCACCAGTATGTTCTACGACGTCAACACACTCCACTTATCCACTCCACTCATTCTCTGGGCACTAGAAACACCCAGGGGCCAATAACACCCTTTCACTGCTGAAAGATCGCTTCTGGTCTCGCACTGCCCAACATGGCCAGGGATGTGAGAAGGTTCGTACAGGGATGTAAGGACTGCGCCATCTCTAAGAGTCCCCGCCATCAACCATCTGGCAAGCTACATCCGCTGCCCGTTTCCAATCAACCATGGTCACACCTGGGAGTGGACTTCACTGATCTGCCTTCATCTATAACAGTAATAATACTTAATTATAACAGTAACACATGCATCTTTGTTATCATTGACCGTTTTTCCAAGTCATGCCATCTGCTTTCTCTAAAGGGACTCCCGACAGCTCTAGAGACAGCAGAATTACTCTTCAACCACCATTCCTGAGGATATCGTGTTCGACCGGGGTCCACAGTTTATATCCCGGATATGGAAGGCATTCTGCACTCTCCTAGGTGTGACCATAAGTCTCTCCTCGGGATACCATCCTCAGTTAAACAGGCAGATGGAAAGAAAGATCCAAGAGATTGGCCGCTTCCTAAGAACCTTCTGTCATGGCCACCAGAACTCTTGGAACCAGTTCCTTGGCTGGGCCGAGCACTCCTAAAACTCCCTGCGTCAACTCACTACTGGACTCACTCCCTTCCAGTGCATACTCCAGCCACCCCTATTTCCCTGGTCTAGAGAACCTTCAGATGTCCCTTCCATCGACCACTGGTTTCGAGAGAGCGAGAGGGTCTGGGACGCAGCTCACAATCGACTTCAGCAGGCAGTCCGCCAGCGGAAGATCACAGCCAACCATCGAAGATCAGAGACACCACCATACCAGCCTGGTCAGAAGGTTTGGTTGTCCACCCGAGACATCAGAATGCGACTGCCCTGCAAGAAGCTAAGTTCCAGATTTATTGGCCCCTTCACCATCCTCAAACAGATCAACCCGGTCACCTTCCAGCTCCAACTCCCACCGCACTACAGAATACACTCTTCCTTTAATGTTTCACTCCTCAAGCCTTATCACAACCCTGTTTCTATTCCCACAGAGACTGGCCCAGCCGAAGAACCCCCGCAGAAGGTGCAGAAGGTCCTTAATCTGGAATCTGGAGGTCTTCTTCTTGCCCTCTAAGAGGTGTCTGGCTGTTGTCCTAGCATCTTTATCTGATGGCGTTGGACAGTTTGTTTGTGTTGGTCCACCAAAATCCAATCAAAATGTAGCAAACCTTTGTCCATTGTTACGGACAGAGAGGGGCCCGGCCATAAACTGGGCCCTGGAATGTGCTGTCCACCTCCTTGTGTTCCGAGTCTACATTCCGTAACATATATTGCATTTCTGTCAATAGATCCTCATAAATATTACACACTGCACCTTTAAATCAAGGAAACATTCAAATAAAGTAATCTGTGTCAATACAAATTGAATCAATCAAATAAAGTTATTTGCGTGAGTGTGTTTTGCTGATTATTGCCTTCATTCACTAAAGTTATTGGTGTTTGTGTTCACGTTTTAATTCATTTATCCTTCACGTCAGATTCAACTGACCAGTGAGTAGCCTAGCCTACATCTTGGATGCGTTTCCTAAAGTTTCGCACCTACAGCACACATTACAGGCACTGATCCACAAACGTGGATATGTTCTTTATGTCTAAAGTATATAGAACAAATAAACCAGTCTTATCAACTCCTTTTTTTATTGTCCTCATAAACTCCTTGATTTAAAATATAATCCATAATAAAACAGAAAAAATGTCATGTTATAATAAAAAGAAGGCCTATTTAATAAAACCAGTTATAATTATTTCCTCGTATAGTTTCATGGTTAAGGCTAATTATGCCTGTGTGAGCTTTGCTTTGGGTTTACATGTCTTGGGACAGTGTTATATAACCATATTGATAAAGCATAATTTGCAGTATCTATTAGTCATAAAAAGGTTGTTTTATTACATTTATTTATTAAATTATCGCATTCTCAATCTCACGAGCACACACATACTGTAGAAGAGATGTCGTACTAACATGTAAAATGACTAACCAACAAGTTTGCATAACAGTTCATTATGTTGATCATGCTCAAGTGTTTCTCGCCTATGTGGTATCAGGACGAGCGCTTCAGTGGAGGACTGGAGGCATTGGATGGAGGGTTCTCACCACCCCATCACAGTTCTCACCGACCGTAAGAACTTGGAGTACCTGAGTGACGCTAAGAGACTGAATCCCTGTCAAGCCTGCTGGGCTTTATTCTTCACCCGATTTGATTTCTCAATTTCCTATCGTCCAGGAACCAGAAATGTGAAGGCTGATGCCTTATCCCGTCTCCACTCTCTCGAGGAGGTCAACGAGAGCCCAGAACCCATTCTGCCTAGTAACTTGATCGTGAGTCCCATTCAGTGGTCTTCAGACTCCGTTGCATCCACCAATGTCTCCACTGCCACTCTGCCGGGCTGTCCACCAGTATGTTCTACGACGTCAACACACTCCACTTATCCACTCCACTCATTCTCTGGGCACTAGAAACACCCAGGGGCCAATAACACCCTTTCACTGCTGAAAGATCGCTTCTGGTGGCCCAACATGGCCAGGGATGTGAGAAGGTTCGTACAGGGATGTAAGGACTGCGCCATCTCTAAGAGTCCCCGCCATCAACCATCTGGCAAGCTACATCCGCTGCCCGTTTCCAATCAACCATGGTCACACCTGGGAGTGGACTTCACTGATCTGCCTTCATCTATAACAGTAATAATACTTAATTATAACAGTAACACATGCATCTTTGTTATCATTGACCGTTTTTCCAAGTCATGCCATCTGCTTTCTCTAAAGGGACTCCCGACAGCTCTAGAGACAGCAGAATTACTCTTCATCCACCATTCCTGAGGATATCGTGTTCGACCGGGGTCCACAGTTTATATCCCGGATATGGAAGGCATTCTGCACTCTCCTAGGTGTGACCATAAGTCTCTCCTCGGGATACCATCCTCAGTTAAACAGGCAGATGGAAAGAAAGATCCAAGAGATTGGCCGCTTCCTAAGAACCTTCTGTCATGGCCACCAGAACTCTTGGAACCAGTTCCTTGGCTGGGCCGAGCACTCCTAAAACTCCCTGCGTCAACTCACTACTGGACTCACTCCCTTCCAGTGCATACTCCAGCCACCCCTCTTTCCCTGGTCTGGAGAACCTTCAGATGTCCCTTCCATCGACCACTGGTTTCGAGAGAGCGAGAGGGTCTGGGACGCAGCTCACAATCGACTTCAGCAGGCAGTCCGCCAGCGGAAGATCACAGCCAACCATCGAAGATCAGAGACACCACCATACCAGCCTGGTCAGAAGGTTTGGTTGTCCACCCGAGACATCAGAATGCGACTGCCCTGCAAGAAGCTAAGTTCCAGATTTATTGGCCCCTTCACCATCCTCAAACAGATCAACCCGGTCACCTTCCAGCTCCAACTCCCACCGCACTACAGAATACACTCTTCCTTTAATGTTTCACTCCTCAAGCCTTATCACAACCCTGTTTCTATTCCCACAGAGACTGGCCCAGCCGAAGAACCCCCGCAGAAGGTGCAGAAGGTCCTTAATCTGGAATCTGGAGGTCTTCTTCTTGCCCTCTAAGAGGTGTCTGGCTGTTGTCCTAGCAT
>CM077217.1:25714125-25729125 GCA_039654625.1 Rhinogobio ventralis | reverse complement strand
TTGTGTGTGATTTTGTGTTTATGTGCTTTTGTGTGTGTGTGTGAAAATAAATTTGGTGTTGAATTGGGGAAACATTGCTAGGTCTGTTTAGAAATAAATATCACTAAAAAGTCAACCGAACATGTGTCTGAATAATCTGAAATGAGATTTGCAAAAACCCCAAAGAGATATTTTTTGGGGGATTTACAATAAATGATCTCTTCAGATTAGCCGCATATATAAATGTGTTAAGAGCACCTGCAAGATGAAACCAGAGTCGCTTTGAGCACCGCTGGCTGATAAAGACGGCCTATTTCATTGCCAGGCGTTGTTTTGTCCTGATGTGCTGTTAGCCGGCTCTCACCTGGGACCGGTGATAGCTTATCAAAGCCTGAGCAGTTCCTTTCCAGCTCCGGCAGATAATAGAGGCTTTCAGTGCTGTTGAGTGGCAGCAGGGGGAACCATGGGAACCAGCGGTCAGCTGACAGCTAGATGGACAGCTTGACTGCTTTTGCAGCATCATGGGAAATAGCTGTCACCTGGGTTGCCATTGCCCACAGAGATAACCTTCATTGTGACAGCATATACAAAGATTGTGTTTGTCTCCTGTTTGTGGAAGCCCTTGACTGGGAAGCTAATGCAATTGATCTTTCATTAGGGATGATCAATGCTTTAATTGATTATTGAGCCTTATTTGACATGGAACAGCATCTCTGGTTGGTGTTGTCTCCAGTCGCCAGTAGAGAGCGGTGACTTGGCACACTAGCTGTGAATTTAGTGAGAGCATGAGTGTGCTTTTTCGAAGGAAATGTGGATAGATGTGCTGCTTGAAGCTGATTGGTCAATATCTGATATAATAACAACAGCTATGACATGAAACACAACACCCGTTTACACGACACCGTTTTCAACGGTTTAAAACTTTTAATGCGTTTTGGCTCTTCATTTACACAACAACAGCATTTTGGGGGCCTGAAAACACTTTTGAAAACACGATTCAAAGTGCAAGTTTGTGAAAATGATACCGTTATCGTCGCCGTGTAAACTACAAAAAAGTGAATCTGTGGTTATGTGCATGTGTATCACGTGTTCAGTCTATAGGAGCGAAGTGTTTCTTTACATCGCCATCTACTGGCCTGACATGAGCAATACAGCGATTTAGTCGTTTCCGCGGATCCGTGTGAACAGGGATCGTTTTGACAACGCGAAGGAAAATCGTTTCCGTTTTTAGTACATCCATGTCGCGTAAACTTACCCTTAGTTTAAGGATAAGGATAAACTTTATTTGTCCCCAAAGGGAAATTTGTCTTGGGCAAAGTGCTACAGTGTTACTCTGACCATACTCTGATCATATTTTTTTTACTATGATTTACGTTTTACACCTTTTTACTATAATTCTTACACACTTGATGTCAAATTAAATATTTTACTTTAAAGTGCTTTTAAATGATTATCTTGTGCACTATAAAAATGCTGGGTTGTTTCAACCCATTTTTGGGTCAAATATGGACAAACCTAACCATTGTTTTACATTTTATAATTACATTTTAAACCCAATGGTTGGGTTTGTCCATATTTGACCCAAACATGGGTTGAAACAACCCAGCATTTTTAGAGTGTATTTTTTTTTTGTCGTGCTATAAAGAAGTACACTCATATTGATGTGTTGACTAACATACTAAAGCACATGTAAAGTATTGATTATAATTTTTACTGTAGAGTGTTAGAATAGTTAGAAAGTTAATATGTATTTAAATGCACTAAATTGCAGCTTCATAATTACAAATGTGTAATTGCAACTACACTCTAAAAAATGCTGAGTTGTTTCAACGCAAATTTGAATCAAATATGGACAAACCCAACTGTTGGATTAAAAATTTTATTTAAAAATGTAACCCAATGGCTGGGTTTGACCCACATTTTTTTAGATTGTATTTTTGAATACATGACATACAAGTTTCAATAGAAATTACATTTATAGTATATTTCAGTTCACCATAAATGCTTGTCAGTACATTCAGCAGTAACTTTAACCATATTTCAGTACAGTAAAAGTAATTATGAAATTACATGCAAAGATGTACTTAAAGGGATGGTTCACCCAAAAATGAAATTCTGTCATCATTTACTCACCGTCAGGATGTTCCAAACCTGTATACATTTCTTTGTTCTCCTGAACACAAAGGAAGATTTTTGGAAGAATGTTTACAATAACAATTAAGCAAGCGAAACAAATAACACAACAGTACGAAAACATAAAATACAAGATCTGTAAAGTGCAAAACACAGTAAAGTGCTAATGTGCAGCGGATGCATGAGAGGCTCATATTTCATATTAAAGACAGACTTGTTCTTGATTTTGCATACCTCCTGAGAAAAAATTAAGAAATTGATATCACAGATTTTTATAATAATAATATTAATAATAATATATTTTATAATAAATCCTTAGACCTTTCTAGTGATCTTTAGACAGGCTGCCTGCATGTTAACATGTAACCCTGCAGTTTTTTGTAAAATAGGTTTTCTGTGAAATATAAATATTATTATTATTATATTGTTATATTTATTCTTAAATACTCAATTTGTAATTTTTTATAATTAAAATGTTATTGTTTATATATATATATATATATATATATATATATATATATATATATACACACTTTTCATTTGTTCAAAAAAAAAAATCATTTTAAATCGCAAATCGCATTTTTGACCAGAATAATCGCAATTAGATATTTTCCCCAAATCGTGCAGCCCTAGTTTACACCTTAATATACTGTGAAAAACATGAACCAATAGTTGTATTTTTCCAGCATATTTCCCCCGTGAAATGCCACATTCTTTAAAGGCCCTTCCTCTCATCAGTGCCCTCATGTTTAGCAATGGCTCATTCGCTCTTTGTGGCAATATTGGGACTGGAGCTTGATTTTGTTACAGCTGGGATGTGGCTGTCATGGGGCCATGCGGAGGGACTCTTCTGTGCCCAGCTGTGGTTCTAGTTTAGATTCCTGGCCTGTTTTCACTTGATTGTGCTAAGATGAGCGTTTGTCTTTGATCAGATCTGTCAGCCGTAATCAGGCGCATTGTACATCCATGACCTGTCACTAGGGGCATCTGACCTCTGCCATGGAAGTGTGTTTAGTTGGGAAGTAGTCAAAATATAAGTCTTTGTTTTATTGTAGAACTCTTTGATACTTTATTTTTTAAGTATTTTGTTGGAAGTGTGTTAGCTGGAGTATTTCAGTACAGAGCGCAGGAAGTTGTGAGGTCATCCTTTGAAGTAGGGGTGGGCGGTATGAGCAAAATATTATATAATCATGGTATATGAGTAATTGTAATTATGGCAAAACAACCCTTGTGGAAAACAAGCGTGTTTGTATAAAATGTGCACTTGTAGTGTACTTCAAATCTATACTTTTTTTTTTTTTACTATGAGTTACGTTTTACACCTTTTTACTATAATTCTTACACACTTGATGTCAAATTAAATATTTTACTTTAAAGTGCTTTTAAATGATTATCTTGTACACTATAAAAAATGCTGGGTTGTTTCAACCCATTTTTGGGTCAAATATGGACAAACCTAACCATTGTTTTACATTTTATAATTACATTTTAAACCCAATGGTTGGGTTTGTCCATATTTGACCCAAATATGGGTTGAAACAACCCAGCATTTTTAGAGTGTATTTTTTTTGTCGTGCTATAAAGAAGTACACTCATATTGATGTGTTGACTAACATACTAAAGCACATGTAAAGTATTGATTATACACTCACCTAAAGGATTATTAGGAACACCTGTTCAATTTCTCATTAATGCAATTATCTAATCAATCAATCACATGGCAGTTGCTTCAATGCATTTAGGGGTGTGGTC
Organism: Rhinogobio ventralis; assembly: GCA_039654625.1. Classification (NCBI taxonomy): domain Eukaryota; kingdom Metazoa; phylum Chordata; class Actinopteri; order Cypriniformes; family Gobionidae; genus Rhinogobio; species Rhinogobio ventralis. The sequence goes on along the minus strand of CM077217.1, from coordinate 25,725,261 downwards.
CTGGTCAAGACAATCTCCTGAACTCCAAACTGAATGTCAGAATGGGAAAGAAAGGTGATTTAAGCAATTTTGAGCGTGGCATGGTTGTTGGTGCCAGACGGGCCGGTCTGAGTATTTCACAATCTGCTCAGTTACTGGGATTTTCACGCACAACCATTTCTAGAGTTTACAAAGAATGGTGTGAAAAGGGAAAAACATCCAGTATGCGGCAGTCCTGTGGGTGAAAATGCCTTGTTGATGCTAGAGGTCAGAGGAGAATGGGCCAACTGATTCAAACTAAAAGAAGAGCAACTTTGACTGAAATAACCACTCGTTACAACCGAGGTATGCAGCAAAGCATTTGTGAAGCCACAACACGCACAACCTTGAGGCGGATGGGCTACAACAGCAGAAGACCCCACCGGGTACCACTCATCTCCACTACAAATAGGAAAAAGAGGCTACAATTTGCACAAGCTCACCAAAATTAGACAGTTGAAGACTGGAAAAATGTTGCCTGGTCTGATGAGTCTCGATTTCTGTTGAGACATTCAGATGGTAGAGTCAGAATTTTGCATAAACAGAATGAGAACATGGATCCATCATGCCTTGTTACCACTGTGCAGGCTGCTGGTGGTGGTGTAATGGTGTGGGGGATGTTTTCTTGGCACACTTTAGGCCCCTTAGTGCCAATTGGGCATCGTTTAAATGCCACGGCCTACCTGAGCATTGTTTCTGACCATGTCCATCCCTTTATGACCACCATGTACCCATTCTCTGATGGCTACTTCCAGCAGGATAATGTGCTCGAATCATTTCAAATTGGTTTCTTGAACATGACAATGAGTTCACTGTACTAAAATGGCCCCCACAGTCACCAGATCTCAACCCAATAGAGCATCTTTCTGTGGTGGAACGGGAGCTTCGTGCCCTGGATGTGCATCCCACAAATCTCCTTTAACTGCAAGATGCTATTCTATCAATATGGGTCAACATTTCTAAAGAATGCTTTCAGCACCTTGTTGAATCAATGCCACGTAGAATTAAGGCAGTTCTGAAGGCGAAAGGGGGTCAAACACAGTATTAGTATGGTGTTCCTAATAATCCTTTAGGTGAGTGTAGTTTTTACTGTAGAGTGTTAGAATAGTTAGAAAGTTAATATGTATTTAAATGCACTAAATTGCAGCTTCATAATTACAAATGTGTAATTGCAACTACACTCTAAAAAATGCTGAGTTGTTTCAACGCAAATTTGAATCAAATATGGACAAACCCAACTGTTGGATTAAAAATTTTATTTAAAAATGTAACCCAATGGCTGGGTTTGACCCACATTTTTTTAGATTGTATTTTTGAATACATGACATACAAGTTTCAATAGAAATTACATTTATAGTATATTTCAGTTCACCATAAATGCTTGTCAGTACATTCAGCAGTAACTTTAACCATATTTCAGTACAGTAAAAGTAATTATGAAATTACATGCAAAGATGTACTTAAAGGGATGGTTCACCCAAAAATGAAATTCTGTCATCATTTACTCACCGTCAGGATGTTCCAAACCTGTATACATTTCTTTGTTCTCCTGAACACAAAGGAAGATTTTTGGAAGAATGTTTGTAACCAAGCAGAGCCTACTACGATAGTCAATGGGGGCGAGATCTACATGGTGAGTAAATGAATTTTCATTTTTAGGTGAACTATTCCTTTAAGTCCTACTTAAGTGGGTCAAAAATTACATTTAATATACTGTAAATTCTAATTATAATGCATTTTCATTCAATTGCAACTGATAAGCAATTAAGTGTCCAAAAACATTACATTGAGTGTATTCTTTTATTATTTATATAGGTTTGTCATCAGTACAAACCTCTTAAAATGTATGACCCTCAAAAAAGTAATATATAGCCATAGATATGTTCAACATATGCACATTTGTGAATGCACATCATTTGAAAAGTATATTAATATGCAGAAACATACAGTTACACATGTGTCAAGCTCTTAGAAATGTACTTTGTATTCATGTTGGTTTCATATGTTTTTAAAAAAAAAACTTGTATTCTATTTTTAAGAAAAATATAAATTTAATGTCTCTAAAAATGTCATGTGGTATAACCACGGTATATTTTTGAAGTATCTTCAACATTCAAAAAGCTCTTTTCAAAAAGTTTTTTTTTGCTTTTGTTTTGTAAATATCATGAGTTTAACCTTACCTTATTTACTTTAACCATATTTCAGGACAGTAAAAGTAATTATTAAATGGCATATAAAGATGTACTTAAGTCCTTCTTAAGTGGGTCAAAACGCATTCTAAAGTTCCGCTAATTACATTTAATATACTGTAAATTCTAATTAAATTCTAAATGCATTTTCATTTAATTGCAACTGACAAGCAATTAAGTGTCCAAAACATTTCATTCTGTGTATTCTTTTATTATTAATATAAGTACTCTTTTTTTAGAAGTATGCTAAAGTGTACAAGTATATTTTCAAAGTATCTTCAAAAGCTTTTCAAAAAGTTTTTTCTTTGTTTTTGTTTTTTAAATATCATAAATGTCAAGTTTTTGGGAGTCATTAACCATATTTCAGTACAGTAAAAGTAATTATTGAATAACATATAACCTACATGTGTCGAGCTTTTAGAAATGTACTTTGTATTTATGTGGGGTTCATGTGTCTTTAAAAAGCAACTTGTAAACTATTTTCAAGAAGAATGTAAATTTACTAAAAATGTCATGTGTCATAACCATCAAGTATATTTTCGAAGTATCTTCAACATTCAAGAAGCTCTTTTTCCAAAATAAATTATTTAGTTGTTTTTTAAGTATCATGAATTTCAAGTTTTTGGGAGTCGCACCATATGACACTTTACAACCTGACCTAACCTTGTCATAAAGATTTGACACAGTCCTGAGGGTCTGCAACTGTCTGCAACTATGACATAATTTCCTGTACGTTGTTGGTTGCACCACATGGCTTTGATTTGGTGGATAAATAATGTTTACTTTCCAAGAATTTAGTTGGTTACACTTTATTTTAAGGTGTCCTTGTTACAGTGTAATTATACTTTTAAGGTTTTAGGTTAGTTGCATGTAATTATGCATAATTTATAATTATAATATACTATAGTATAGTAACTTCATGTAACGTGTAACAAGGACAAAGTGTTAGCATTTCATTATTTTCTTCATTATAAAATTAGGACAGTTGTACCACCCTGACATTTCATGTCCCACAAAATATCTATAAATATTTTGAAATAATTATAGATTCAGAAAAAGAGCATTGAATCACATTGACGCACACTGTTTACTCAAGCAATGTTTGAAACGAAATAGCTCCCATTACTACGGTGAAAGTGCATTCACAATAGCAGGCTGTAGTTGATGTTGAATTCTTTATATCATTGTTTGAAAGATTCCAAAATGCTGTTGTCCATATTGTGGTCAGCTAACACCAATCACGACCTTAGTTCTTTTGTCAAACCTTGTTAGTTATTCCTTAGATATTAGGGCCTTTGTGTCCAAAGCACAGTCTGACTTTCAAGGAGTCGCGTTCGTGTTGATGTCGCGAGGAGTGCCATTGTTAGGAAACAAGCTCTTTAAATGTGCTAAATTCTTCAGCCCCCAAAGGTAGAACACACACCTCTCTTTGTAATGCAGCAATGCCGTGGAATATTGAGCCAAGGTGCCAACCGCTCCACAATGCTTTTCAGATGGCCCTGCACAAAGGCTTTTCTCACAGCATGACCCAACAATGGCTGTAACGGACCTTTTTGCTGTGCTAATGTGGGCCGAACTGTCATGCAGATCTACGTACAACTGCTACTCTCCACCCTGCAGCAAAACCCTCTTTTGTTTTAAACTCGTAGCTTTGGGGGTAATTCAGCTAATGGCTTGACAGGTTCTCACTCCGAGGGAGATTAAGAAGTCTTTGGCGGCTTCTGCGGTGACTTAGCACTGCAACAATTTGTACTAATTAGGATCCATAGAAAAAAAGCCCAAAGCTAATATGGGATTGGCTAAGCATCTTAACTTTATTACTGGTTTGTGCTCTGCTGATAATAACACAACAATGGTGTACTAAAAAAAGGAATTGTGGAGAGGAAATAGTGCTTTGTTAGTTGTAGAGATTTTCACGGAGATTACCTCAATCCACCTGTAATTTAAGTAATAAGTAATAACATATTTTCCTTACACCACATCTTTATTACTTTAGGTTTTTGAATACATTTCTTTTTTAATTTAAAACATTTTTTTAAAATATCTTTATGTTTTTGGTGAGTTGCACCACATGACATTTTACAACCTAATTTGCCATGTCAAAATTTTTTAAAATACTATAAATTATGCTGTTTTGGCAATAATTAAAAAAAAAATTATAATAATACCGGTATTTAATATTTTCTCTGCCAAAAAGTAATAAATTATAGTGACTTCTTTTGACATGGCAAATAAGGCTGTAAAATGTCATGTTGCACCACATGACATTTTACAGAATAATTTGCCATGTCAAAAAAAGTCACTATAATTTATTACTTTTTGGCAGAGAAAATATTAAATACCGGTATTATTATAATTTTTTTAATTAATAGTTATCATTATGTTTTTGGTGAGTTGCACCACATGACATTTTACAGAATAATTTGTCATGTCAAAAAAAGTTAAATACTATAAATTATGACTTTTAGGTAGACAAATGATTAAATACCAATATTAAAATATTTTCAAATTAATAAATATCATTATGCTTTTGGTGAGTCACACCACATGACATTTTACAGCCTAATTTGCCATGTCAAAAAGGTCAAATACTATAATTTATAACTTTTTGGCAGACAAAATAATAAATATTAAAATAGTTTTAAATTCATAAATATCTTTATGTTTTGGTGAGTCACACCACATGACATTTTACAGCCTAATTTGCCATGGGAAAAAAGTTTAAATGCTATAATTTATTACTTTTTGGCAGACAAAATATATAACATTTCTTTCAAGGCAACTTTCGTTTATTTCGTTTTATTAATCTAATATTTACATTTTATTTCAGCTTCATTTCAATTATCAATTTTTTTTTTTAAATAGTCTTAGTTCTAGTTAACAATAATAACCCTGATCCTCTCGCAAATGCTTTATACTCAGCACTCAGAAAAAACAAAAATGTCAGCATTTTGAAGTTTCACGTCAATCCAGCTAATAGTTGTGTACTTAGTGTGACCACCGGGTTATGCACTTGCCCAGTGAAAACAGCGTCCAGCCGCCTCCAGGGCCCGAGTATTAGCACCTCATTAAAGTAACACCTTCCTCCAGCTGCAGGGCCGAACACCAGGAGTCCGACCCGAGGTGGAGGAGCCCGTGGGGCAGATCCTCCCCTGCTGAGGCCAGCGAGAGATCTCACACCTCCCCAGGGAAGGTTTTATGTTGCTGTTCACTCACCAGGGTGTGAAGAGACACTTGCGGAGCGACATGGCACAGCTACTGTTTAACAGCAGGAGTCTCTGTTTACTCTTCAGCAGGGGAGAAGACACCTCTACTAGTGTTTCTCTTTCAGCCCGTGACTCTTCACTCACTTATAATGACTTTACAGTTGTTGCTGATGTAGATAAACAATAATGTAGTGTTTCTCGCAAGTTTGACTTGCGTTGCCAATTATTCTGATGCTGAAAATAGGTTATTTATTGAACGTTTTCCTGTAACTGATTTGGAATGGTGGCTGATGATCAATATTATGACAATGCAGTGGCGCTGAAAGTGGGACACTCAAATAAGACTTACTGTAAAATGAATGAATTTCAATAAAAGTGTCGTCTGCAAATCTGACATTTGTTCATCTATCTATCTATCTGATCTATATCTGACATTAATGTCATTTATATAAAATAAAAAAAAAATCCATTTCAAATAAATTCTTTTGAACTCTCTATTCACCAAAGAATTCTGGAAAATATGTATCACTGTTACCACAAAAAATATTAACTGGCACAACTGTTTTCAAAATAGATAATGATAAGAAATGTTTCTAGAGCAGCAAAATTCAAAAGCTGAAAATTCGTTGTTTCCGCAGGAATGAATTACATTTTAAAATATAATAAAAATAGAAAACAGTTATTTTAAATTGTAAAAATATTTCATGATATTACTGTATTTTTGATCAAAAAATCATACAGACCCCAAACTTTTGAATGGTAGTGTGTGTATATAATTTTCTGTCTATGAACACCAGTTACATCAGCAAAGACAGTTGTGTAAGATATCTTTAATTGATATATAACCACTTTACTGTTTTCAAATGTAAAATTTGAATGGCTCTAGGTTCCATATATTACTTCAATTTGCAGTCAAGCGCATGCTAACCTGTATAATAATTCAATATTGGTAATTATTTCCATGACTACAAATATTATGATTGTCATCTGTTTAGATAAAGTTTGATTAATCGATCAGCCAGAGCAGCTACTGGCTGTCGGACCACGTCTCGTTATCAGGGACAATGATCTCGACATGCTAATCACACAATGTTTTTGTGCTGGAAGTCTTGACGTAAGTGATGAATGATGTTCAGATTCCCGCTGGGTGAAACAAAAGCAGGACTCCTGCCTCACCTTGTCGAGCGGCTTGTTTGGACTAGAGGCTTAAAGGGAGGCGTCAAAGTGTGCCTCTCAACTGTAAGAAGCTTTCCTCCGGAGCAGCAGGGCCCTCGTTCACACACAGATAATCACATCCCCCGGTCCCAGACCTGCGGAGCTCACAGAGACTAACCTGTCCTTTTTTATTATACACATATACACAGATTTTGCTGTCTTTTTAAGAGATAGGAGAGAACATAATATCCAAAGTAGTACTGATTTGGGAAGGGAGCTACATTTTGTTAATGTAAGGGCAGTTTATATAACTATTAGAAAATAATGATATAGTTTATACAAGTTTTTAATATTTAGAAGTGAGGTTTTCATTAGTATTTCATCTGCTACATAAATGTACATGTATGCATTTAGCAACTTTTAGTGCATTTAAATCATACATTTAGCCAATATGTGTGAATCAAAGCCTTGTTAACTTATCACAAAGTTCTAGCAAACTGATCTACATGAATGTAAAAGGGTAATCTATGTATGAGAAGCTATGCTATACTGTACATCTGATACACTATTTTGCTAAAAGTAATGGGACACCCCTCCAAATCAATGAATTCAGGTGTTCAATCACTTCCTTCAACACATGTGTATAAAATCAAGCACTAGGCATGCAGACGCTTCTACAAACATTTGTGAAAGAATGGGTTGCCCTCAGGAGCTCAGTGAACTCAAGCGTGGTACCGTGATAGTCCATTCGTGAAATTTCCTCACTACTAAATATTCCACGCTCAACTGTTAGTGGTATTATAACAAAGTGGAAGCAATTGGGAACAACAGCAACTCAGCCACGAAGTGATAGGCCACGTAAAATCACAGAGCGGGGTCAGCGCATGCTGAGGGTCACAGTGTGTAGAAGTCACCAACTTTCTGCAGTCAACAGCTACAGACCTCCAAACATCATGTGGCCTTCAGATTAGCTCAAGAACAGTGCGTAGAGAGCTTCATGGAATGGGTTTCCATGGCAGAGCAGCTCATCCAAGCCTTACATCACCAAGAGCAATGCAAAACGTGGGATGCAGTGGGGTAAAGCACGCCGCCACTGGACTCTAGAGCAGTGGAGACGTGTTCTCTGGAGTGACCAATCACGCTTCTCTGTCTGGCAATCCCATGGACGAGTCTGGGTTTGGCGGTTGCCAGGAGAACGGTACTTGCCTGACTGCATTGTGCCAAGTGTAAAGTTTGGTGGAGGGGGGGATTATGTTTGGGGATGGCCCTTCCTGTTCCAACATGACTGCGCACCAGTGCACAAAGCAAGGTCCATAAAGACATGGTTGAGCGAGTTTGGTGTGGAGGAACTTGACTGGCCTGCACAGAGTCTTTGGGATGAATTAGAGCGGAGACTGCGAGCCAGGCCTTCTCGTCCAACATCAGTGCCTGACCTCACAAATGCGCTTCTAGAAGAATGGTCAAAAATTCCCATGAACACACTCCTAAACCTTGTGGAAAGCCTTCCCAGAAGAGTTGAAGCTGGTATAGGTGGGCCAACTCCATATTAAACCCTATGGATTAAGAACGGGATGTCATTAAAGTTAATGTGCATGTAAAGGCAGACATCCCAAAACTTTTGGCAATATAGTGTATGTTGTGGCGTTTGTTAGGTGTGACATGCATTTAATATTTGTAAATGATAATTATTGTATAAACTAGAACTGTTTTATTATTATTATTATTTCATTTATACATTATCAACACTGATAATGTATAAATGAAATAATATTTCAAGATTGTCATGTTTTACTGTGTTTTTAATTGAAAAAAATGCAGCTTTGGAGCATCTTTAAAATGTTTTAATAAAATCTTACAGTACGGTAGTGTATATTATAAATATATGGATAAAATAAATATATGCGATATAACTATTAATATGTGCAAAGTGGAATTTTATCACCATTGGTTTTGCAAGGAATATATTCATATGGAATTGTTTTTCTTTATATATTCCTGATCCTTTTCCATGACCCAATGAATTGAGGTTAAACTGCAGCAAATTTAATTTTGTACCGATGACAAATTCTGTGGGTTATGGTCATGAAGGTTTAGTTTAACAGTATTTAGTGAGTGAAGAGAAGGAATAGATTGTATCTTTGTGTTTGCAAACAGCTTATAACTGACCCAAGGTCAGGGACTGGACTTGACCTTCGATTCATCAACCTGTTGATGGACGGTCTTGAGCCAAGACCATATGTGCAAAAATTGCTTTTAAATCAGTACAGCCTTGACATCACAGTCAGGTTTCATGATTCTCACTTTATTATATTATACCACATTAAATCATAATGTGGTTTCACACCCATAACAACAATATAAATGTGTGTTCGTGGACTAGAGTGCATTATGTATGAACTGAAAAAAAAAAGATGGAGGAAGATTTCCATGGAAATGTGAAGCAGCAATTTGAATCTAAAAATAGCTTCATTACCATGACCAGATCCGGAGACCTATTTATGTATTCACTGAGCGAATGAACAATTAAAGTGCACAGATTGGCACACGAGAGGTGGGAGCCAGCATGGGGTTTGTGTCAACACCGCTGGCGTCTCCTCTGCTCTTATCCAGTTGTTGATATCCATTTGAGTGTTCCCCACTGGGATCCATTAATAAAACATTGGAAAAACATCTCATCCTTCGGCGCGAAAGATAAAACAAATCAAAGATGTTTTGCAGGAAGTGCACATTAGGTAAATATCATCACGTTCAGTGTTTCCATGCCTATATCATTCCAGTAATGATAAAATAATTAGTTTCTTTGAAATTTTGGACTGTGTCCTTAATTTATTGGGTATTCCCAGGATCTCAGCTCTTGTAGCCTCTAAGACCAAAGTGCCAAAGTGTATTTTTTTTACCGCCAAAATTGTAGCTTTCATTGGGTTTAAAGAGCATGAAGAGATGGGGTAGTTCTCTGAGACTTGAGAAAGTCTTTGCTTTGATCCGAAGTCTGTTCTGCTGTCCGTCAGGACGTGCAGGTCACTTTGAGAGGCTTTAAATATGTTGGCCACATTAGCTCCTCTGTTTCAGTAATGCGCTTAAATGTTGGACGTCGAGTATAGAAGCCCCTCTTCTACTGCCGTTAGTGAATAGGCTACTCTTTCCCCAAAGTTGATGCCTTCTTGGTTGGGTCCCATCTGCTGCAATTGAAAGGCCTTGAAAAGGGTTTTCTTTTTGGATTGTTCCCATATCTCTTGTTGGCAGCTGAGTTCTCTGGGCAGACACACAGGCCCTAGACTTCCCCTCCCATTCCATTCTTACTTTCTCAGGCCTTTCAGGAAGGCAGGCTTAGGAAAAAGGAGGAATATAAAAAAAAATGCTCGCCACGTTTGGAAGGAAGGCCTCATCTGAGCTTTTTGTGTGATTGGTTATTTTAGAGGGTGAAGATTCATATGGATGGCAGTAGGGTGTTTGCGTGAACCTCGAATCCTTGAGTCCTTGAATCTATTCACAAAGAACGCCAATTGTCCAATTAGCATTTAACAGAAAAAACCATTGGGGTAGACATATGCCAATGGCCAGTTCCCCCTCTTGCTTCCACACACTGTTTATTTGGAATGAATTACAATTCATTAAGGAGCTTGACTAGAAGAGGTTAGTTGGAGTGTCCCAGCTCATATTCAGATATGTCTTATCTGTTCTTCTCAAGCCTCTCTGTTTTCAATGCAAATAATGGTCGTGGTTCTGCAGAATGGCAGTCCTGCCCGGGTACCATCCCTCATTCAAGAGCTTTTGTGCTGCACCATTTAAAGAAGCTGTCAAGTTCTTTCTGCACTTGGCAGGGAAGGCCAAATCTACAGTGCCACAGAACTGGCAAAAAGGAAACTTTTTTTTGTTTGCTTGCCATTGTATAGGGCTGAGTGAAGGGGAATTTTAGCAACATGTAATTTACTCTTGAGGCTTTTACAGTACGTCGCTTTAGTGATGGTAATTTCTGCCTTTGTAGGTATGAAAGGATAACCATCAATCAGTTGTCAATTGGTCAATTGCCGAAGTGATGAAAAGGAAGGGCTTGAACAATTCCCCCTCTTTGGCTACCTAGAGGACTCAGAGTGTGGGGGGAAATATGGCAGCTGGATGGGTTAAGAGAGCGGATCAGGATCCCAGGTACAGACCTGGTAAGACTTTGTATATTATGGAAGAGACCTTTAAACCAAGGGAATATTACCAAGGTAAGTTGACCACCTTTAGCCTTAAATGTCTGGTTTATTCATTTCTCTGATGATGTTTACAGCAGTTTTACTTGACATTTCTAAATTCAATAGCCATTAGCCTCCTGTGGTTTTAACTTTGAATAGTCTCTTGTGGATGTTTGTATAGATTGTTCAATGGCATATTTTACAGTTGGATTGTGAAGGGGGAACTTTCTGACGTCTATTCAGGAGTTAGTTGGATTTGTGGTGTCTATTTGAATCCCTTCCTTCAAGGAAAATCGTGTTTATTGTGTAGTCTGCTACAATGCGCAAACATCCTGCCCCCGGCAAACCTACCCCACCTCCACCCCCCTAACAACACTCTTCTCATCCACT